>JAZGTK010004050.1:0-25525 GCA_036877625.1 Ambastaia sidthimunki
TTTTCATCCGTGATGCTTTAACAAATTCTGACATGTATAATTTCATTTCAGTGTGTTGTTTTATGTTGATAACATTTTTAAAAAGTATGTGAGTTTTACTGTTATAGTTTTGTGGAATTTTTCCCTCCATTCTATCAGTGGGAATGTGACATTGTCAAGGCGGAGTCATGGCGACAGGTGGAGAAACCTCTGCACCAGCCGAGGATGAGAGGGGCATCCCAATGGACATTGATGATGTGCACATGCTCCTGCATGGTCAGTCTTAATCATATTCATAATTTAAATTTTGATTTCAATAAAAGATCTCTTATTTCCTGTTAGAAAAAACACAAGGCTGATTCTGTTTATGTTGTTTCTGAGCTCTTTTCTATTATTCTCCTCTTTCTGAAGTTTAGGGTGGGTACTGTAAACTGTTGACTGAAGTCAAAAAAACATGTTCTAAAAGGGTGTGCTACAAGTTCTGTGTTTATAATAGAAAGGCAATATGTAACTCGCTTTCATTTTTTTAAAACCTGTTCATCTTGAGTACACATGATCTTGAGTACACATCGAAAATCAGTCAGAAGTCAGCCCTTAGATCTAAATGTGATTGTTGCCAATTTATATTGATCATGGATTGAAAATAAGTGAATTTGAGATGTGTATTGTGTTGATGAGCTACAGAAAAATACTGTTCGGCCTCTTGTTTCATTTCCTTTGACTTTCACTACTGTGTGGGGGTCATTTCCATGTGCATGTGTCAATCATCTTAGTGTTCCTGTTTGTTAAAACACCTGTCTGGTGTGTTGGACTCAGTTCAGGGTAAGACAGTCTCTGTCTCGCTTGCTGTTTCATGTTTGCCAGGTTGCTGATTGTTTGTTTGCTTTGACGACAGAGCAGTCCTTAAAGAGAGGCACCTTTTCCAAGGTGACATCACATTTTAGCACAATGATGAAATTCTGTCATTTGGTTAAAGATTATCACAAGTTAGCAGAATTAGTTAGATTTTGTGAATGCAGCTGTTGTTCTGTGTTTAAATGTAACTGAGCTCCAAAGAGAACTGAGTCTGAGCTCCAAAGAGACACTATATTATAGACAACTTGATTTACAACTTCAATTTAAAAAAGCTTCTGTATAACAGCACATAATACTTACAAACATGTGCTTACAAACATGAAATGTTCAGTATTCCAAAACTTTATACCAGAACAGTTTTTTTGTACATAATAAAAATGCATCATTGTATTGCAGTTAGTCTGCCTGTTGGATCATATCCAACTAAATACTTGAAACTGAAAAATCTCTTGAGGAAAATGTCCAGTCTATCTTTGAAAGCATATAAAGAAGTTTTAAATTAAATGCACACAACTGAGATGGGTGGGTGGTCAAGTTCCTGTTCCAGTTGGCTGGGTTTCTGTTTGGTAGGCATGTCTGGGTGGTTAAAGTAAATGCTAAATGAGAAAAACTTATAAAAAACTTTAAAAATTTAGATCATGGCTTTTTTTAAACACTTGTTTGAGGTGGAGGCCATTTACTGCTTTGAGACAGATAAGCTGAGCCAGGTTTCCAGTGTCCATGCAACTGTATATTCCAACAATTTATAATAATTTATAAATAGACTTGTATAAAGGGCATGCTGGATTTTGATTTACTATGAATTAAAAGCCATAACTATGTTCTGACAAGATGTGTACATATTTTTTTGCATTGACATATTCTATATATCATATATCATATTCATCTTTACTGTTTCCCACACACTCAGAATGTATAGCATGTCATGTTTTAGCATACAATATGAGTTCTAGAGAAATCTATTATAATATTATTTTATTACAGTGGAGCAGGAGCAGATTCAGAAAAAAACATTTACAAACTGGATCAATGCACAGCTCTCTAAGGTAAATTACAAGCACAACTCATAATTTGCTTTAATGGCTCACACAAAAGCCATTCCTTTTAGTTATTAAATGTCTATATATACACACCTGTTTTATGTAATAAGATGACTATTTAGGGACAATAAACAAAGTAGTCCTTTTAAGTTCAATTCACAAATAGCGGCTAAATTGCTGACTCATTGGTCAGTAAAGACGATCCATTCTGCTTTGTCTGTCTTTGAAATATGCATATGGAAAGGATTGATTATTTATAGTTTCCGATCTGACAGTGGTGCACTTTAACAGGCTGTAAGATGAGCCACATCGACCACTCCAACTCACCGCTACTTGGCCGAATTTCAGGCACAAGCATTCTTTAATCTGCTGAAACAAGTGATAACCTGTGTGAATCTGTAATAATTTATATCTATCTAGCCATGTCTATGTAGCAGGATGACTGCAGAATTCAGATAAACACTTCAAAGCAAATGTTAATGAAATCTTCAAAATTTTGTCATTATTTACTCACCCTTGTGTTGTAGTTTCCCCCATTCATAGTAATAGAATTGTGGTATCTGTTAAATTCTGAATCTTTGACAAATGGGTTTGGTGAAGAACAAACTAAAAAAATCTTACTGATATGTTCCTGTATGATATGTAAACTGTAACTTCTTGAATTGCATCAATTTGTAAAATTTATTTTCTTTTGAAGCCTCAAAATACATCTGTCCTAATCCACTGCCAAAACCACAACAACAATTTCACTGTTATTTCTTGATTCTGCCACAAGAGTTTGAGATTAGGAATGCTACACGTACTGCCCTTTGAACAGCATTGTACGGTTAACACTCTGAAGATAACATAGGGATGTGTGTTTCAGAGGAGCCCCCCAACCTTCGTCCAGGATCTGTTTTCAGATGTTCGAGATGGAACTCGACTGCTAGATTTACTGGAGGTGATGAGTGGCCAACAAATGGTAAGGTTCCAAGAGAATGTTTATTTTATAATAAATTATGAAAAGGTTTTAAAATGCTACATGCAGTGACATGTAACATTCAGTTGAGTTTGTTTGTTCCTCTGTAGAAACGGGAGAAAGGTCATGGTGTGTTTCAGCAGAGAGGAAACATAGAGACTGCTTTAAACTTCTTGCAGAATAAATCAGTAAGTGGTCTTGTTATCTTACAAGGAACATATCTTTTAGACCAGGAGTTTTCAAAGTGTGGGGCACATCTGCCTAGGGGGACATTGGTCTCTGTTCAGCAGGGAAACACTTAAAGGCCATGTGTTTTCACACAGCAGCAGAATGCAGTTGACAGTCCTGTGTTTTAGTCCTTAATATAGGGGGATAGGTTGAGACGTCACCACTGGATTCACAACTGCATTTTTGAAAATACATAGTCGATCTTCCGACTCCAAACATATGCACTATAGTTCAGATTAAAAAACTTGATAATTCTCTCCTGTGCTGGTTGACTGCATTATTAAGAGAAACTTATAAAGTGTAAATATAAAACTTATATTTATTTGTCTGTAACTCTACTTCACTACACATCTGTCTGCTTTACAAGGACAACAAAGAGAATGAAAGTCATGATAATAAAACAAATCTTCTTGAAGAGGAACTTTTTGTCATCTCTTCTTCTTTACCATTGTATTTTACACAATCTTGATTTTTCTAGTCATAAATAAACTGTTTTGTGTCCTCAGATAAAACTGGTGAACATAAATATTTCAGATATAGTAGAGGGGAAACCGTCAATTATTCTCGGCCTGATATGGACAATCATCCTACACTGTCATGTGAGTGTGACAATGAAGCTATGTGTTTTTAAATACATACATTATATATATACCTGCACCCCCCTTTGCCATTGAGCATATATACCTTTAGTGATTTAGTTTAGAAGACACTTTGGACTTTGTTTTTTTCCAAGGGGGTTCTTCTATTCATCTGTCTATTCACCAAGAGGTTGAGGAGCCAAATCAAAAACACTGTTGTTAACTTAAAACGTGATATACTACACATATTATTCTTTATTTAACTCACTTTATTTAACAAAATACATAACCTCCGTACATGTTCCTGAAAATTATGAGACATTTTCCTTGTTTGAGTTTTGGCAGTAAGTAACAGATTAAATATTCTCACTTCCATCCAATAATGCAGATAGAGGAGCTGGCCAGCACTCTCTCTTATGGCTCCCGCTCATCCTCTCTGGACTCTGTCTCCAGTCTGGATTCTGTGTCTGGATTTCCAGTCAGTAGTCCTATTTCTCAAAGAGCATCACCACTCCACACACGTTTCCGTCTCTCTGCTAAGAAGTCTTTGCTGTTGTGGGTCCGGGACCAGTGCAAGAAGTGAGCGTTGTTTTTGCCTTTTTGATGGCCCTGTAGTTTTGGATAAAGCTTTTTCTGTTGTTTTCTATTTCTCATTTATCTATCTTTCGATTTCTGTTTTTTTTCTCTGAAATAATATTCAAAACCATTTTTTCCCAGAGCTGGTTGCACAGCCAGTGTGAAGGATTTCACGTCCAGCTGGAGGAGTGGGGAGGTGTTTCTGGCCATTCTGTGTTCTCTTCGACCAAATCTGGTGGATCTCCCTAAGGCCCAGACCAGCAGCCACCTGGAAAACCTGGAAAAGGCTTTTTACCTTGCTGAGAAAGAGCTGGGAATTCCTAGACTGCTTGAGCCAGAAGGTGAAAACGATTAGCTCTATTACCTAGTCTTAAGTAAAGTGTAAACATTTTTTTTTTATTTTTTATTTGTGTTTTTCATTATTTGTGTTGCAATTTGCAAACATAGTAGTTTAAAGCCCTGATCTGTGTTTCGTGTTTTAGCAATAAACCTTAAATTAACCAAAATTAGGGGACAAAATGTTTTACATTGAACAATACCTTTAAACTTTTGTTCTATTTCTAATCTATTTTTCCATTTCACCATTTTTATGCTTATGTGTAACATTTCTTACAACAAAAGAAAACATACGATTTGTATGATAAGTACACCCTGTGAAAAGTATTTATTTATTGTTGTTAGAAGTTGTAATATTATTGGGTGTTTTTAAAATTGTTTTCACTCAGACATTGATGTCAGTAACCCAGACGAGAAGTCCATAATGACATACATTGCTCAGTTCTTGCAATACTCCAATGATCCGCCCTCAGCTGATATTGACTTGGAGGTAAGACTACTTCATACTGAAAAAGCTAGTCAGATCTGTCACTTTGCTTGTCTGTCATTTTCTTTTTCTGATCTTTACACGGGTTCATGCTCTACTTTTTTGCTCTCTGTCGCCCCCTTCTGGTTGTATGCAGCTTCAAACTCTGCTCTCTCCCACCTGCTTCTCTCCTGTTAAGCTACACCCATTCTTCACTCCTGTTGTGCTGGCCTCCCCACTTCACCAGGTGCATACTCCACATCTATAAATTACTTGTTTTATTCTGTCAAAGCATCATTATAAACTCAGCTTCTGCAAGTCTGGACACCGTTTTATTATTTGAGAATAGAATTTTGATTTAGTTCTGTGTCTCCTGCCATACCCTCAGGCTTCACCCAATCAGAAAGCCAAAGAGATGACATGTTGGCTGCAAAGAGCCTGTAAGGAGTTAATGGAGTTGTGGATCTCAGCAGAGAGGAAAGGATATGCAGAAAAGTATCAGGTAGTATGTTAAATGTAAAATTGTGACTCTAACTAATATAGGGCATGTTATGGGAGGCCCTGAATGTGTGTTGTGTTATTTTTGCATACAGGGATTCCAGAACTTTGTAAGCACTTACTATGACCAGCGATGTTCAGTTATTCCACTGATCAGTGCAATAAGACGCTGTGTTAAACCCAGCGAGGACCAGCAGGCACTGAAAAAGGCCTGGGAAACCATGGAGGAGAGGGTGGGTCACTGATGCAAACTTTATTCAGAGCTCAACAGCAGGGAATCGTCCAGTGCTGTGTTTTCACATGCCTTATATGTTTATGGTTGCAAACATTTAGTTTTCTGTGAAGTATTCAATGGTTGCTTGTAAATTCCTCTGTTTTAAACATATAAGCAAGGCCAGACAGAATCTGCAGACTTTTTTTGAACAATCTGCAGATTTACTGCAGATTTACTCTTGAGAAATACTTTACCTAAGCTTTTAGTCTCTATTATTTCCATCCCATTTTGTTATACTTTCCCCCATAAAAAAAGTCCACAAAAAGTCCTTGAAAGCCTTATTAATACTGGTCCCTGTAAAATGCTTTTAACAACAGAAGACAGCAGATTTCATTCAGCTCATCCATTGAAAACAACAAGAAACCTACAAAGAAGCTTTGTTATTAATTGATGCTTTAGAGAGTCATTAGATTCTTGTAAACACCAAATTAGTACTACGTTTAAATAAGTAAATTATTACATTTATATTAGATTTTGTATATAAATGTAGATTGTTTAGAATATTATTGTTTATAATTATAAATAATAGCAAATTTAAAAAAAAATCTATAAAGTTTTTATGTTCTTATGATAAATTTAAAGTGTATTATGATAAGACTTTTATAAGACCTTTCATCATTTTATAATGGGCAAGAAATCATAAACAAATCACAATGTTCCATTCTTTTCTACCAATAACATGGTTAAAGGTGTACTCCACAGTAAAATGAAAATTGGCCCATAAATTAGTACCCTAAAGGCATCCTAGGAGTATATGACTTTCTTCTTTCAAACAGAAACAGTTATATTAAATAATATCCTGACTCTTCCAACCTTAAAAATGGTAGTGAATGGTGCCCAAGATTTTAAAGCTCTAAATAGCGCATCCATCTATAATAAAAGTAATCCCTCCAGTTAATAAATGCGTTTTGAAGTGAAATAATACATTTGTGAAAGAAAATAATTACTATTTTGTAATATAAATGTAATGGTTCATTTGAATGTAAATATATCTGTATGAAAGACTACACTAAACATGGCAGCATGCTGGCTCCACATCACTGATGCCGAATATAACTTCTATTGTGTTCTGCTGAAAGCAGAAAGTCATTTACTGTCTTAAGGGTGAGTAATTTATCATTTTGGATGGACTATTCCTTCAATTCATGGCTGTCAAGGAATAACAATAGTTAATAGTTAAGTTTAACAATTTCTAGCTATTGTAAAATCTTTTTTTTAACTGTTCTAAGTTGTAGTTTTATTTTTTAAAGAAAATTCACAAATATTATAAGAATTACAATATTACAAATTCTATGTTTTTTCTCTTTTTTTTACAGATACAAGCATACAGAACAGAGCTAGATGTGGTTCTGCCAGCACCTCTAAACACAGTGGGCCAGTGGCTTCAGCTTATAGAAGCAGTGCTATCAGAAGACAGTGACAAGACAAAAGATCATGCCATTTGTGCCAGAGATGCCAGGAACAAACAAGAGCGACTCAAGGTCAATGTTCTAATGTGTATTATCATGCAAAACTGTATTTATGAATGATGTGTTGAGCTTTGTTTACTCTTCCTGTTTCTTCAGGTCTTACTGGAAGATTTAAATGAGCATTTGAACACCCTTCATCATTACCGTAACACAGACGATGATGGCCATTCTCAAGTGCCAGTTGAGAAGCTAGATGAGATCAATAGACGGTTGGCAAACACTATCATCCACCTAGTTATTTCTGCTGAAAAGACCAAAATGATTGATCACCAGCATATATTGTGTTTCAAAGTAGGTTACCAACATGGGATGCCAGTGTCATGCTTGGCTAATAAACATCACAGCTATGCTGGTTCACCAGCTATCTTGGTCTTACAAAAAGTACTTGCATAAACGTATACCAACATAGAATTTCATGATGGTCTCTACAGCACGGGTTTCCTTCACTTTCTGTTTCTGTCTTCATAAGACCTTCTCAGATCTGCAGCAAATGTTTATTATCACCATGGTATTCTCGCTCTGATTGTCTTCCATAGTTTCACCAGTGCTAGTGTGACAGCCAAGAACCACAACATCAAGCTGAAGTTTAGAGAGCAAATGCACCATGTTTATCACCTGTTGGAATGTCTGAGGTCTAAACTGAGCTTGTGGAGAGGGCCGTATGGTTCTCAGGAGTCTGTATACTCTCTGCTACAGGATTGGCATGTATGTGGCTCTTATGAGTTGTTTAGTTGTGATGTCAATTTCCAAACTCCTTCCTGGGAGGCTAATTTAGCATGGTTTACTTCAGAATGTTTTTTGTTTATTGCTCTCCATTTTTAAAGCACACAGACAGCAGTTCCAAAATTCTGATTTTCAAATTAAGGTTTGACTTTGTATTTGTTATTTTTCAGTAATACCAGCCACAGAACTTATTTTACTATTTTACTTTACTATCTCACCTATTTTAATATTATCTTGAAAACTCTTCTTAAAACTCATTAGAAATTTTAGAGAAAGTGGCTCAAATATCTCAGAGGACATAAAAAATGTCCTCTTGCTCTGTCTGATCATGATACAATGTTAGATACAGTATTCAATCTGTATTCAAACTTGTAAACAATATGCCAATTAGGACACTGTTGAGAAGCAAGGCCTGGTTTCCATGATAAAGGAAGAACTTCATAAGCTGAAAGACACAGCAATCAATTACACAAACAAACCTGCCCTAGGTAAGATTGTATTGCTGGGTGTTTGAAGAGAAACTTGGCCATACTTTAGTTTCATTAATCTAAATTCAGTGCAACCCCCCTCTAACTTATAACCCTTCACTTCCTTTTCTTTTACAGCTGAAGACTCATCTATGGTGAACAGACAGGTAAAAGAAGTTGAGAATGAAACTGGGGTCACCACAGATGACACAGATGCGGTGAAAGGCACTATGAAACGCGTGCTGGCTTCATGGGAGTCCTACAAAGACTGCCTGTATCTGTTGAAGGTCTGGTTGGGACAAGAGGAACAATCGCAGGTTGAGCAGGAAAAGGTACTGCATGATAAAGTTTCATACCATAGATGTGAGTCATTTGTTTTAATCCTAAGGGTATGGCTTGGATTAGGTCATGGCAGATGTTTGTTTTGTTGTTTGTATTTTTGCTATTTGTGAGATTTCTTTGTCATTAATTTGACACATGACCTTTTTTATAATGGATTAGAAGCATTTGTCCTCCAATCTGTCTGAGTGGAGTACATGTCAGGCCCAGCTGAATGAGGTGGGAAACTTTCTCATTGAGGTTACTGATGCCTCCACCAGCCGCTCCTTGGCTGATGAGCTCAGCAGTCTGAACATGCAGTGGGCTGATTTCATTAAAAGGACCAAATTTGTGAGTTTTTCATTTTTTTCATTTTTAACTTTCATATACAGAATGGAATAAAGTTTTATCTTTACTGCCAGAACATTTTCTAATTCTCTTAGGAAATTGTATAATTTGGGTGGAGAATCTTTACAATCAATTATTTACATTCTTTGAGACTTTGAGTTTAAAAACACTGGAGCATTGTGTTACACTATATTGTATTAACTTAATGTTTATCAAGGTGTGTTTTGCCTTTTGTTCGTCATCTTTTAACATCCCACACCCTTTAGTAGATTGATATGTTGGTTTATAAAACAAAGAATGTCTTTCTTAACAACAGAGTCTAGTGTTTTTTAATAAAGACACAGAATTCCAGTCAGATTAGAACTGGTAGTTTCAGTCAGTGACATTTTTGGGTGCAATATGCATCAGATGGTCAACAAACTGTTTGTGGAGATGGCATCTGAGACTAAGACTACCAATAGGATATATTCTTCTTTATTGGTAATGATAGTAAATGGCATGCTGAATTCTCCTGTTTTCAGGCAGTGGCCCCTCAGCCCAGCTTAGCAGTCCCTGGTGTACAAGCTGCTCAGGGTCTAATGCAGGAAGCAGGCTGCATCCTTAGAGAGACAGTGGAGGTGTCTTCTGGACCTTTACATATATACAGGACAAACCTCCAGGTTTTCTGATTTATTAAAAATACCATAGTCATAGTGTGATTTGTATACTAGATTTTTTTCTTTGTCATCTAGCTTTTTCCTTTCTGGTATTTCTCATAATCAGTTTAATAATATTGCCATGATTGCTTACATTTGTCTTATTCATTCCATGTTCAGGGCACTATTAAGAAGATGTCAGAGTTAGATTTGCACTCTTCATCTCCATATCCAGACGCTCTTCAAAAACTAAGACAAACTCTCCCAGAGGTGAAGTTACATTTCATCTGGGTAATCCATATCGGATGTATTTATAAAACATACTAAATGTGTTATGAGTGTATTAATCGTTTTACCAAACACCTGGGCATCTTGGCAGATGTTAGAGACTCTAAACCGTGTGGATCAGGAGTGTGCAGGACTGCAGAGAGCAGCATCTCTGCTGGAAGGCAAGCTTGCTGAGTTTGAAAACTGGAGCACAGAGGCCAAAGAGGTCTGCCTTCATCTCAAAGAATGGCAACATAGGGACCACTGGGAGCCACATCGTAGGGTTAAAGTGAGCAGATTTAACATTGTTCTGTTTTACTGTTGACATTCATTATGTACTATAGATTAAAAAAATGCCTTCACATTGTTGTCTCATTATGGTTAATATTGTAGCCGCTGATTTGTAGAGGTCTGCAGTTAGAAGAACAGGTGGTGACAGAATTTGAAGATCTGAAAGCCCTGGTGAAATCAGTGCAAACGAGCTCCCCCCTGCATTACCTTAGCACAATGGTCCTACACAACAGAGTGAAACAGGCTGTCGCTGTTTGTCAGGTGCCAGTATGAGTCAAGAGATGTTTAAAGCAATGAACCTGAATTAATTTAAAGGAATCATTACACTCATCATCTGTTCAAAAATAGAACATTGAACTATTATGAACTCAAGAAGAACTAGGGTACATATTTACAGTAAACAATGACTTAATCAAAAGACTTAAAATATAGCACATAAGTATAAGTCTTCTTGTTCTTATTTATTGTAAAAATATGGAAAAGCAAAATCATTACATTTCGCTACCTTAGAATTATAAGGTTCTATCTGCGTTTTGACCAGTTTTGAGATATTGAGGTTTAAAGTTTTTGCATTGTAAATAACAAAACTGATAAGTGGAACAAATTACTTTAAAACAGAGTTATAGACACCCCAAATGTATTATAAATATGAAATATTAAAATTCTACCTAATTTAGAAATTACGACAATTGCAGATAGAACCTTGTAGCTCTAAGAAGGTTCTATCTAACAAAACAGAAAAGATAACAATGATTTTACTCATGTAGCCTATCTTGAATATGTTAAATGTATGTCCTACAAATGTGTTTTCATCTATCAAAATGTTATATCTAAGCTTTTAATTGTACAGTTTTGCRTCCAGTGAAGAAGCAATTTTTTTAATAACATGCTCCAGGCAAGTAACAAGACAGAAAGCTTGAATGCTGTAAAYCATTGTTTATTTTGTTTGATTATATGGATCATGCTACTCAAGCAATTGTCTGAAAAATGAAAACAACAACTGCAACAAAAACATAAACCTATGACTGTCTTCAAATTCTCAAATAGATATTATAATATTCGTATTAGCTAGCACTAGTTAGGATTAGCAATCGCAAGCTAGCATACGCTTGCATGAAGTAGTGAAATAGGTTGTGAAACACAAAGATATTTAGGCTTTTCAAGAAATCTATAGCACTTTCCTTGTTGCTTTCAATGACATCTTCACATTTACCAAGTCTATCAGTAACAACATAAAGAGGTAAGACCTGATTGGTCCTCATGTGTATATTCCAAATTATGATTGGGCCTTCGCAGATAGAACCTTTTTGTTTTCAAATTAAAACCCCAAAATGCATTTTTTTAAAATAAAACACCTTTAATAGTGTTAATAAGTTATATTAGAGTAAGAATATGTCAATAACTATGTCAATAACAATAGAACCTTATGATTCTAAGGTAGCGATTTTTCAAAATGTCTTTTATGTTTCATTGGAAAGTCATGAGAGTTTGGAAAAACAATTTTGGGGTAACTCTGTTTTATATGTCAACCAGGAGGTTACTGAGTTGCTCAGTTGTCAAGGAGTGAAGCGTGAAGGACAGCCTGATGGTGCACAGTCCCCTTCCAAAGTAATCGTGCGAGCATGTTCTCAGCCTGAGCCACAGTCTGGAACCTTCACACAACAACAGGCTCAGACATTTTTCAAAGGCAGCAGACCTTCTCTAGAAAGACTAGTGGAGTCTCAAATACATCAAGATCATTCTTCTCAGCTGGAGATACAATTGCAAGCCACAAGTGGCATACAGCCGCAAGTTTTCTCTTATACCCACCCTCAGTTTCATGAAAAATGCCCCACAGATCTAACAAAAGCTATATGCCAGGTACAGCATACAGAGCTCAAAAAGCCTTTGCTGTCGTCTGTTGTTAGTAGAAAGACTCTCGTGAAACCTCAGATGGAATTTCAGGTTATCTCTGTAGACTCCAGTGAAACCAGTGCCATTGGGCCATCTGAACCTCAAACGCCTTTAGCCACCCCACATCAAACGATAAGGGTTCTATCCAAAAGTTACAGCTTTCCACAGCCCCATGAGTTACTACAAACACAGTCTTCATCCACACCCACATCCAGCCAAAGCACTTTGCATACATGCGTTGAAGTGGCACGGCCTAAAATGCCAATCAAACAACACTCTGTTACACCCACTAAAACATTGCAACGTCAAAACGTATTGACAACCCCACACCAAAAGCAAAATGTTCTCCCCAAAGAACAAAGCATTTCACATACCCATGAGTCAATACAAACCCAGGAAAAGGTGAAAATGCAGACGCAAGTACAAAATATCCCACCCACTCAACAAAATATTTTTTCTGACAGTCAGCCAGCACAGCCAACCCTTCCAAAATCCTCTGCCAGAGGTCAAAGCATGACTCCAGGTGTACCTCATGTTCCAGTACAGAATGAGGTATATGCCAGAGCTCAGGCTTTGGCCAGGAGCAGACTGGAAAAATCCAAACACCGCCTACATGAACACATAGAGGAAGTCATTGCTGTCTTCAATAAAAGAGACCTATTGAAAAATCAAGCCAAGAAGAAGCAGGTGAGACTATTTCA
This sequence comes from Ambastaia sidthimunki, assembly GCA_036877625.1. Taxonomy (NCBI): domain Eukaryota; kingdom Metazoa; phylum Chordata; class Actinopteri; order Cypriniformes; family Botiidae; genus Ambastaia; species Ambastaia sidthimunki. The sequence continues at coordinate 12,901 of JAZGTK010004050.1, forward strand.
ACAACTGGTGTAATTTATTATTTGCTAAAATTTATCAAAATCATATTTTAGCCAAAGCTGAAAATATGTGCATTTATATTTATAAGTGTATACATACATTATATATGTTTGTGTGTGTGTGAGCGTGTGTATGCATATGTGTACATACGTAAATGTACATATGTCTGTGTCATGGCTTGTGAGATTATATGTCTGGACTCCTTTATTGAGTATGTGTACTGTACATTATTTCAGTCGTTTTTTATACCACTGTTAATTTCCTTATGTTTAAAACTTTTATGAAAGAAAAAAATGCTGAATGCATCTATGCCCACTAGTATTTTCTTGTGGTCTTTAGGTATGTAAATCTTTTCCTTTTCTAGGCAACATCACAGCTTCTCAGGTCAGCTGTGTTGGAGGAGTTCCTAGAAGCTGTAATAGGAATGAGTGCTTTCTGCTCTGATACTCAGCTCAGAGATATGGACATCATCTCTGAGTCTGTCAGGGCCCAGTGGGAGGTAGGAGATGGCCCACTTCACTAAGAATTGCATGCTACTCAGAATAGTCATTAACAAACCTGTCAGAGTATTGCTGTACTCCCTGTACTAACTGGATATGGCATGCGTAATAGAGTATTGCGATTGGTTTAGATAATGTGTCTCACATTTACTTTTTCTTCAAATGTTCAAACTACACAGTTTCTTTAAATGTTCTGAGGGACTTTTCAATTTTTTTTTTAGCCAAGTGGGCCATTTAATGTATGTAAACATCAAATCGTTTTATGAAACATGATGTTTATTTACATGATGAGCTCTGAATGCTTGATTCTGTGGGGAACTGTAACAGCCCAACATGCACGTTTTGTCGATGTACATGTATGTTTTTAGTGAGGCCATCAATTATTTAATATATTAAACAAAATTAGACAACAACAAAAGCCCTGTATTCTGTTTAGGCGTCCCATGCAACAATACCTGTCTTTTGCTTGAAACCTTGCCTGTTTTAAAATGTCAGATTAAAACTATCAGCTCTGTATACCATTTAACAATGGGTAAATTATCAGAGGTTGATTTTGCTCTGACAGGTATAATTTATTGACTGCTTGACTGTTTGTGCAGGCTTCTATAGACTGCCTGGTGTTTGCCTTTTAGCTATATAATTATATGTTGTGAACATTCCTCAGTAATCACTCAATCATTAACAACTGCAAAAGGATTTGCAGCACACTTTTTCTCATGGCCATTGCGCATGCATCTCTGATGAGAACTTCTTTGTTGAATTCCAGTCACTAGATGCTGAAATATTAGCCTACAGTAACACAGGCTTATATTCAGAAGTGCAGTCAAATATTCTAGGTTTTATTAGAAATTTTTTCATATTGTTTTGTATTGTATATTTATATAAAGTATATCCCAATATATTAACATTGGTCAAGAGTTTGCAGGCAGTTTTTTCCCTGAAGGTTTGTGGTTTCAATCCTCAGATCTGTTCCAGATCAGTTGAGTCTTCAGCATATCTAGACGCCTTGAGAAAAATTAATAAGAGTCTGCAGCCCACAGAGAGATGTCTTGTTTCCAGCACCCATCTGAAGAGGGTGGAGACCATTCAGCCCCACCCAGACTCCACAAGTGATTTATCACCAAGCCAAGACAGGTAAGAAAGTGTGACCATATTTTGGTTTTCTGTAAAGGTGTATGCGTGCTGTGTATTTGTGAAATGTTAATAATATAACTTTAGGTTAAAACATTTTTGGTACCAAATGTTCTCCTAGAGAAGGTAAAAACCAGCCAATGATGATTTGGCTAAAAATAACTAGATAGACATATATAATACAGTACCAGTTAAATATTTACATTTTACATTTAAACATTTATTTTTTTTTATTATTGGAAGTTGTTTGCTTAAATGTTTGAAATTATTTTTGTAGATAAAAATATAACAATACTTTGTCATTAGAAAGTTAAAAAAAGGTTTTGTAATTGATGTTTTTGAAATTGATAATTTGAACAAAATAAGGAAGAAAGCAAGCAATCAGAGTCCAGACTAGATGAGAACTCTTTTAGTACTCTTTTAAAAGCATCTCAGAGTGACACTTCAAGAAACTGAGTAATAAAATGTCATGATAACTTTTTTTAAATTCTATTCAAAGGGTGACTACATTGAGGATGTCAGACTATAACCTAGTGTAATTTGTTTTAAATGATCTTTAATTAAATTTTCGGTTAAATTCAATTTTATTTATATAGTGCTTATTAGAATGTTGCTTTGCTTCAAAGCATCTTTACATACATTTAAAAATAAAACACAGAAAACAGAGCAGGGAAAACATTATATTATTGCTTTTTTTGTAATAGTTTTACTATTATTCTAATTTATTTTAATGTATTATTCTAGTTTACTATTTTTCTAAAACATAAAAAAAATTAAATGTGTAATAATAAATAATAAGTTATTGTAAACTTTAGACTGGTACTGTAATGTTTTAAGATTTTAAGAATTATTAGATTAAGATTGTAAAAATGCAATAAGGCTTCTGTGTGGTTCAGCTGTAGGGTTAGGGAACCATCAAATACCCTTCAGGTCGGTATAAAACCAATAGAAGTCAATGGAAAGTCTCCACCTTGGTAGATAAACAATGTGTTTGTGTTCTCAGCAGGGGAGAAGCTGTCCAGAATTGCATCCCTCTGAGAGAGTCTGCACTGCTCGAAGACCAATCACAAAGGTTTATCCACTCACAGGTACACATGCTTATGTCAATATATGATATTGTTTCTTATTTATCTCTTTATGACCAGTCAGTTTTTTCATTAAATATGGTGTTGTTACTAGTCATATGACTGACAGGGACTTTGCAGTGATTGGCTTTTTTATTTGCTCAGTTTTAACATTGACTTGGCATGCACATTTTCTTGGCATGAACGAATGTATTTGTAGCCAACAGAGATAAACAATGTGAGAACTTCTTAGCACTGATTGGTTGTTGTTGACCTTTTCGAGCATGTGCAGCCCAAAGGAGTTAATCTGCTCATATTAGTTAGGGCTGTTGAAGAGTGTGTTTGGATATTCTGGAGTCTTTTGACCCCACTTGTAATGGCACTTTGGCTGCTGTTTCATAGGCTGTTATTAAGATGAACACTGTTGAAAAAAACAAGATACCTGAGAGGACCATCATCCACTCCTGCTCAGAACAAGAAGTAAAGGTTTCACCACAGAGAGCTGAGAGCAGGTAAAAAAAAATATTTTGAAGGTAAATGGCATAAAAATTAATATTAGCACTATATATACTGTTTATGTTATTTGTAATTAAATTGTAATAAAAATATAGATATAAATTTCATTGTTTAATAATTATATATAATAGTTCAATATGTATATAGTCATAATTCTTAGAGACTTTAAAGCAGGACTATAGTCTGGGTTTGTCATTTGACATTTTTATCTGATTTCTGAGTGATATTTTGCTATATACAACAGTGCTCTGTACCCACCTGTAGTTATCAGTGCTTTTTTACCTACACCTCAGCTACAGTGTGGCACGATCAGCATTCCAGCAGCAGCTGCTAAAGAATGATCAGCTACTAGGAACAGAGTTTCCCATCAACCCTAGCAGCAGTACCAGAATCTCTGCTGACTATCTGAAAAGTCAGCTTCAAGACTTACGGGTTAGTCTTGTACACCATGTTTTTGAATTTATGATACACTTTATATACCTCAAGTAAGAAAGACTGTCTACTTGTTTAGGCTCTAAAGGACCAGACAGAGACTCTGTGGTTTGAGTTTGAGCTTGAGTTTTCTCAAAGCTCTCAGCTGATGAAAGATGACTCTAAAATTGAGCAGGAGAGATCTCAGATAATTCAAAAGTGGTGGGGACAACAGGTTTGCATTCAGGCAAAGTAAGAAGCGTACTATACATACAAATAAAAACTGTCTTCATTTTTGTTTAATAAAAAAACTAATTGTTTTATATGATGTTCAGGATGAAGGCTCTTGAAACTGCAGTAGAGCTGCTGGGGTCAATGGACATTCAAATTGGAGTGATCTGTGATCAGCTGAACGAAATTAGTCAGAAACCTTTAAATATTAGAAACTTTACCCTTGACCATAGCCGAACTCTACATAAAGACTTGGAGGTAAAAAATCCTCAAAATTTACATAATTGCAGAAAAATGTATGTAATTTATGTTTATAAGTTCTCAACTAGCACAACACAGTTCACAACTTATTGCAATTAGTCAGTTTTGCCTCAGAATTTCTTACTCAAAAAACTTTAAAAACCTTAAAAAGATTATATTTAAAATTACATAAAATTAAGATTAATGTTCTGTCAGTAACTAAATAAAAGTTGGTTAACATTTAGAGATATAACCATATGAATAATACTTTATTTTGGTAACCCCCATTTTCTGACAGCCAGTGTACATAAAATACGCTGCATGGTATTATTGCAAATTTCTTTTTATTGTATTTATTTTTTTATATAATAAATACTATAAAATATGATATAGTAAGTTAATATAAGTTAAAATATAATAATATAAGTTAATAATACTAAACACTGTACTAAGTAGTATAATATATAACAGTATTACTAACATAAGTCTTACAGGAAGACAACATTTTCAATAACACCATGTATTACCATTGTATATATGTTAATTTCCTTTTCATATTTATAGCTGCTTTGCAACAATGCAACACTGTGTGCTATTTAAATAAAACTGAATTAAAAATTTTAATTAGTTATCATGGCTTACAATCATGTATTTTCTACAATGTTTTTTCTTTTCATGGAAATGATTGGTGTTTTACATGTTCTATATTCAAACTCATTTTACAAACTTCTGTTCTTTGTCCAGCATCTAGATCAGTGTATTGGAAAAGAACTCAGTAGCCTACAAAAAGGTAAAGGTCCAGTGAGTGATCCTGGTGATCCGAGTCCCATTGAGCTCCAAACTCATATTTCTCTGGAGCAAACTCTTCACAGTCGCATCAAATGCTTGGAGCAACGTAGGCAACATCTAAAAAAGATTAACTCTAACCTTGTGGCCCTTGAGAACCTCCTATCCCATCTCCAGCAGGTGAATGAAAACCTTATTGAAGCTCAGAAGACATCAGTCTCAGCACAAGACCGCATCTATAGATTGGCCTCCATTCGACAAAGCCTTCATCAGGCCAGTGAGAAATCGGTTCAGCTAGATCAAACACTGACTGATGCTGGCATGAGAATAGCTTTGGATGATAACCCAGGCAGCTGTTATGAGATAGTGTCAGCTATAGCTCTTCGTGCAGAGGAGGGCGAGGCCAAACCAACTGTAGTGTTGCGGTTACCTGGAACAGTTGGGAAAGGAGGAGAGGAGGGAGAGCAAAGTGAGAGCTCATTAAACAGAAAGAGGCTGTCCCTGCAGGTTATGCTGAGGGAGATGTTGGCGGCTTTGGAAAGACACAGGCTGAAAGAGCCTACACTTCCTGCTCTGCAGCACAGGTGAATGGCCTTTAAATCACAACTGCTACAGGGATAATCTATCAAAATTATCAATCATCTTTTCTATTGCTCTAAAATGACTTTTTTCCAATGACATATTCTAGGCTGTGTATTGGATAATATTAGCCATTAACCAAACATCTATTTAGACTTGTTTTATCAAACTTGCCTTGCCCATTACATATATTAAGTATGTAATGGCCACTTTTCACAGGACAATGTTTCACTTAGAAATACATTAGATTACAGTAGGGAAATGGACTATGAACATTGGCCTTAGTATAATTCAGTTAAAAAACAAATTGGATTTGTTCAGTTTACATTTGTACCCATGTTTTCCCCAATCCACCCGCCCCCTCTCTCAGGGTACGCTTCCTGATGGACATAGAGAGTAAACTTGTTGCGCTACGTTCAGAGATTCAGGGTCTGAAAGACATACATGAACAAAATGGCACCTCAGACACAGGTCTCGGTGAACTGCAGATGCAATGGGAAGATGCCCACAGATCAGTTACTGAAAGGTGAGGTTATAGAAAAAACATTACTTAATTTTCTTTGCTTGTCATCAGGTAGAATACGTTGTTAATTGGACTCATTTGTTACAGTTGTGAGCAGTGCATTTTATTGACCAAACAACTAAAGAAGTTTCAGAGTTGCAGAAATCATTTGGGCACCACTTTGCACAGAGTTGAGCAGACTCTCTGTGATCAGACCTCTTACACCTCTTACATGGGCAAAGACAACCTACAGCTTCAAATCAATAAGGTACAAGGTCATTACTGTAAGTTCATAAGTGTAGAAGATGCTGGATGATGGTTTGCATTATTAGTGTACTGTAAATGGCAGTATTAATTAATGTCAGATATAATAAAGCAATATCACGTAGGCACACTTGCATCCATATAATAACACAGCTGTGATTGTCATAAGTTTGGGGTCACAAGAAATCATAGTCATGCTGATATATGGCCATAGGCAAGTTTGATCATTTATAACGGTTTAGTACTGCTGTGAGGAAATCAATCAACTTTGTTGTAGTATAGTTTCCACATTTACTGCAGCTGAGTGTGTAAGCATGTATGTTCATGCATGGCCAGGTCACCAGTATAAAATCAGAGCTAAGTGGTCTTGGAGATGGGTTGGAGGAGTTCAGAGCTGTTTGCAGACAAATGCAGTCTCAGATGCGAAAGATACCAGACTGTGCAGACGCTCCATTTGAGAATGAGGCTGACACCCTAATGGACCGCTGGCTTGATGTATGTTTTTACAAAAGCTTCATAGTGTTTTTTAGTTACTCCATATGTTCTTTTAAAAGCATAATTTGGCTCATATGGCATATTGTTATTACTTACATTGTTCAGTTACACAATTATTTTGTATTACGTTCAGAATATAACATGGCCTGTGTTGCCGTTAACCTGCTACAAATATTCTTATGACAGGTCACTGGAAAGACAGACTGCCATTTGGACAACCTTCAGACTGGGTTTTCTCTTTGGGAAAAACTCCTCCTATTGGCTGGAGAGGTAGAGGGCTGGACTGCCCAAAAGCTGATGTCACTTGCTCAGACACACCCCTTTCAAACTGAGCAAGATGTGTCTGCCATGCAGGTTGTCATCTAAACATTATCTCATTTTGGATACAGTGGTTAAATGACCATTTTAGAATCAAATGTTACTATTTAGTGTATTCATGTAACATGAGACTTCATCAAAGCTCCTGAAATAAAAATACAAAAAGTGTCACAATAATGTACAGCAGATAACAAAGCAAGCATTTTTATGGAAAGTTTGTAAATCATTTTTTACAAAGATTTAACATCTTAAAATCAAATCTTGTTTGAAAAATGCATTTTAATGTAAGTTGTAATAATATTGCTTGAGACAAAACTGACATTACCTTTGTCAAATATTATGATTTTGTGCAGGATGAGCTGAGGGCTCAGCAAGAAAACGTTGAACATTTTCATTGCAAATCTTTAGAGATCCAGGATCTGCTGCACAGTCAGGAATGTCCGCTGGAGCTGCAGGTGATGCTCAGAGACACCAGCAACCACATACTAATTGGGACATTTCATATGCTAATTAGGGAATTATCATACTGATTTGTATGAACTCTCTTAAACATGTTAATGGCAGATTTTGTATCCTGATACACGTATTTCTTCTCTAAAAGAGCCAATAAACATGACAGTCTCATAAAACATAAGCCAATATGAGCCAATAAACATCTGCCTCAGATGGCTGGGCCATGCTCATGCTGAGACAGCACTTGTAGAGGGTTCACGTTCTCATTGTGAGAAGCAAAGAATCACTTTGTTGCTCAAGAAAGCATCAGCAAGCTCAAAAGGCAATTTGAGGAAAACAACGGATGAGTTTCGTCTGGGTGAAACCCCACAGAACGTTCATTATCCATTCTTTCCAGAGGTTCACTACTAGCTCACAAAAACCTGAAAAAAAGCACCTTTACAGCACATACATGATTCGTGGGTTTGTCCATTTTACTTCGCTTATAAGAAAGGCCTACAGTGCTGCAGGACAGGCTGCCTCTGCCCTCCATGCCATGGCTATCCTGTAGGTCCATCAAGGAAAAGCACTACAAGAGCTTGACGAGGGTGGTCTTAGCACAGCACAACTGTAGGAGGCGTGTATGGCGATGGGCCTTACGCTAAGGGCAGTGCATATCACGATATGGGCGCTAGGCCAGCCAATGTCAACCATGCGACTAAAACCTTGCTGAGACGCAAGATGCTGAGAAGTTCCTTTTTTGACGCTCCCCTCTCTTAAGATGGCCTGTTTGGCAATATCGTTGAGGACTTTGCCCACCAGTTCTCATAGTGAAAAAGCAGACAGAGATGATTAAACGCATCAGTTGCTGTTTTCTCTGGGTAATTTTTGCAGAGATGTGCAAGCACCTAGGTCTTGGGGCAGGTCACACAGCAGAGAGTTGTGACTCCACCCCCACATGGTCCAGCTTATATGGAGCCGATTCGAAGTGGAGTAGGTGGATCTTTTTGCCTTTCGGGAATCAATCCATTGTCCTCTTTGGTATGCCCTGACCAAAGTTCCCCTAGGCACAGATGCACATAGCTGACCTGGGGGTCTACGCAAGTATGTCTTTCCCCCAGTGAGCTTAATAGCACAGACACTGTGCAAAGTCAGTGAGTAGGGGAGCAAGTCTTGATGATGGCCGCTGTTTGGCCCAGTCAGACTTGGTTCCCGGAGCTAATTCTCCTGTCAACAGCCCCACCCTGGCCGGTTCTTCTGTAACCTTTCTCAGGGGCAGGGCATGATTTGAGTCCAGACCTCTCGAACCTTCCTGTCTGGTCTAGGGCTACACATCATGTTACACTGAATGGGAAAGGAAGACATGATCTGATTCCTCAGAGGCGCTAGAAGATTGAATCCTCCAAGGACACACCTAATACCGTTTTGGGATCTCTCCTTGGTCCTTAGGGCTCTTGGAAGACCTTTGAGCCTCTGGAGTCAGTCAAGCGTAGTTTTGTTTTTAGAAGACGGCCTTCCTGAGCACACTTACTTCTATAAAGAGGGTTGGGAACTTCAGGCGCTTTGTCCAACGAGTGCTATCATGTCAGACCAGGATTTTCTTACATTATTCTGAGGCTACATCCTGGACTTGGGCCATACCCTGGACCAAACAGAAGACTTCAGAAGATCTGAGTAGCTCTTTGAAGGTCAACAGAAAGGGAAGGCTGTCTACAAACATAGGCAACCCCAATGGACCATGGATGCCATTCTTATGACTTACCATTGTCAGGGTGTGCTGTGATCCTTGAGATGTGCACACTTAACTAGGAGGATAGCCTCATCTTGGGCATTTGCAAAGAGCACCCCTTTAGCAGACATCTGTATTGCTGCTGGGTCACACCCAATACTTTTGCAAGGCTTTATAGCCACAGGATATATTCTGTGTCTTTCCTATGTGCTGTCTATCAGACAAGCACCCTAAAAAGCCAACAGGGTGTCAAGCGTGCTACAGCACCTTTCCCCTAGAGGCAATAACAAGTGCTCTTTTTACCCGTGTGAGTTCCCATTTGGTGAACCTTGAACATTCTGGAACTATCTTCACTACTCAAGTCCATAGCGTAGTTCAGGGATTGTAGCACTTAGTATAAGACCCTTAGTGTCACCACATTGACAACAAGCAAGTGACAGAAAAGGAATGCCTCAGTTACTTATGTAACGACCATTTCCTAATTGCAGAAAAATCCTGAAGGCAATGTCCCTTCTGCCACAACGCTGAACTGACTGCTGACAGCCAGGCATGTCTAAGTTCCTCAGCACAAACCTAAATAAGTGGTGCGTGCCATCTCCCTTTTATACCCGGATATCTGGGACAGATACTGGTATGCAAATCCCACTTGCCAGTTCCTATTGGCCTTTTTCATTGGCGTTTTCTGACAAGAAGCAGAGGCATCAGTCTCCCAAGGTCGAACCACTAGTGTTACTACATCAACACAATGTCTTGTTCCTCAATTAAGGAACACAAAGGGAACAATTAGTTACACACATGATGCAGAACCAAGATTTGTTCAAGTTTTTTAGTTTGCACTGACAATGCACACGTTTGAACTAGCTCATTAACTGTTAAGTAATAGCACTGTTATGCCTCAGGAATTATAATTATTAATAATAAGCTCATTTTTAAGGTCATTGAGAGCAAGCTGAAAAAGAAGATGGCAGAAGTAAAGGAACTGTTTTCAGAGACCAGTGAAGTCTTCACACAGTTGGTAGCTGCCAAAGCACAGGTAGCATCTGAAATAGGAAAACACCTGTCCTCTATCCAGACCATCACAAATTTTCTGAGCACACTGACTGATTCTCAAATTGCACATGTTCTTAACACAATCCAGGTGAGTAATTAGCCATTATGACAAACATTAGACCATAAAATATAATCTAAAAAGTTTCATTTTAAGCCTAATTTAAATTCATTAAAATTTTCATGTAACTATTTTGACCGACAGGGTTTATCAGAACAGCTGCAAGTAGAAGCAGAGCAATCAGAAGCTTCACTGCAACAGATCAGTCTTCTGGCCAGCATTGCTGGTCCAGAAAACCTGCAGGCACTGGTGAATGATGGGGCTCAACTTCAAGAAAGCATCTGCAGAGCCAGAGATATGATCACAAAGAAGAAAGAGTGGGCAATGAACCTTAACAGGCCCAAAAGTCAGATGCCCCAAGACCATAAGCACATTACCCAAACTAAAAGAATACAAGATCAGCCACCAATAGATACTTGGCCTGGGGGTACCCTGTGTCCTCAGATACAATTTCAATCTAATGTCAAAACAGTTGAACAGTCACATAGAAACCAGATGCAAGGTGGTCTTCTCGATTTTATAAACTTCAAACAACAGGCTGGCATCTCTGCTAGTGATTTGCCCCTAAAGGGTGATCTAAAGGTTTATGTTGGTGAGAGCGGCCATGCTACACCTGAAAGACTTGGAGCAGTGAAGGTAATTTTCTGGTACTAATTCAGTTTGTTCTTTGAGGGTCTTGTAGTACCTTGAACTAGAATATGACAGTATTATCAGAAATCATTTTTAGTTTTGATTAGAATCAATTTGTTTTTAGGTAACTACTAATTATAGAGTGCATTTTGCATTGCCTGTTAACAGTGATCATTATTTCCATTTCAGTCCATAATACAGTTATCTGATGCACTAAAGGGAATTCATTTTTGAAAAGCTGAAATTATCTGAAGTTTATCTATTGAATTGATAAATAAGTTTATCTATTGATAGGCTTTGATATAATTTTGGCCAAAAAAGTTTGGAAATATTAACTTTTCATTAGTAAACATTTCTAAATAATGGAGATAAATTTGTGTTTGTCCATGGAAAAGTTGTCACCAGAATGATTGTGTTGTGAGTGGTTGCCATGGTGTTTTCCGAGTGGTTGGTTTTAAACTCTTAAATTTCTATGAGTGATATTAATACCCCAGCACCATAACTAATTTCAATATGGTATTAATGCATGCTTTTCTGATGTCAAAGCTTATCTTTAGAGTGCATTATCCTCATTATTCAGATTTGTTTATTTTGATTCTCAGAACAAAACAAAAACAAATTTAGAAAGAGCATTATTGGAAGAGTCAGTGGGTAGAGCATGCGCTTGTGACACACAATTGCCATTAAAGACCTGCAGGTTTGAGTCTGCCCTGTGATGTATCCTGATCCCTTCCCCACTTTCCCATCTTGTTCATCTTGTATTTAAAAGCACTGTTCACAGAAAATAAATCATAATTTACCCATTTTCACATACTTGTTTTACTCATACCTTAATGCAATTTCAAACTTGTATGAGCTGTTGTGGCAAATAATGGACAAGTCAAAATTCAGTTGATTCAAACTATTTAAAATGACCAATAACATATCCAGTATTCATTATACTTGTATGATGTTGAATCATTGAGCCATTTTATTATTGTTAATAATAGTTGTTTTAACTTTTTCAGGTGGCTACAAGTGGTATGGATAAATATGCATTACTAACATGCAGCTCACATCAGCCACTGCAGCCAATACAATGTAGCGGTTCAAAGAAATCTGAGAGCCAAGACCCTGAAAAATGCCCTTCAGAAAAGGACAATATGATATCAGGAATCTCTAAATCAAGGAAGGCTAACATTGAAGCTCAGGACAACATAGGTGTAATTCCATATATAGAATTTGTACAACCACGACAAACTACACATATTCAGGTAAAAATATCTGAGGTCATGGAGAGTAAAGATCAGGAAAATATAGGTGCATTTCCATATATGGAATCGATGGAACCAGTTCAGAACCAAACTACACTTATCCAGCTGAAACCTTCTGAGGTCATGGATATTGACAATAGAAAAAATAAAAAAGAGGAGTCAGTTGATCATAATAAAACCACACAGACATCAAAACATAAAACATCGAAAGTCTTGGAAGTTGATAGTGTAAGAATAGATATAGACGGGGAACATGCCATTACAAGCTCTTCAGTTGAACCACCACCAAAAAAGATCATCACTATCCATTTGGGCACGGATGTTACTACATCAGCTGTCCAGTTTGATGAGAGCACCCACACTGACAGTACTGAGCCTCTGCAGGAAGACTTTTCTTTTGACTCAGATTTCAGACATACACCTAAGAAAGACTCATCA
>JAZGTK010004051.1:0-25524 GCA_036877625.1 Ambastaia sidthimunki
CTGTATTCAAAAAGCTACAGTTCTGTTGACATCTCCAAAACGGGCAAAATAAGCTGCAAAAACATTTACAGACTAGCTTTCCTCTCCCTCATACACCCACTTCCCTTTTCCCAGGGTGCATCTGTTTCTCCCGGGCCGCATCTCAGGCAAGTGAAGTGAATCAAACACTATTTGACTGTTTGGAGTTGAAGGCAGCAGGGCCTAAGCAAGAGAAAAAAGTTAAACCCTTTCGTGCAGAACTTCAACTATTATCCTCTCTCTCTCTCTCTCTCTCTCTCTCTCTCTCTCTCTCTCTCACTCTCTCTCTCTCTCAGCTGTGATTTGTAAAGCTCAGAATCTCTCACAATATCTGAAATAAGGGCGCTTGTCATTTTTTAAACAGATCATATCAAACCCTTTTTTTCAAAATTCTCTTCAAGGTCCACTTAATATGTCATTTTTTTGTGCAAAATTCTTTTATTTATATATTTATTTTTATTTAACTTTTTATTTCTTACTCTGTCTGACCCTTAATTGAATTAACCCACAATGAGTTTCAGAACAAGATGTTTATGCAACTCAGTTTTTGAGCTTTGAATTCTGAAAGTTACATTTTCACAGTACATTTCTTAAGTCTTTTACCTCAAGAAACCTTTGATTGCTCGTAACATGACTCATATAACAGCATGATGCTATGCAAACATGACTATTTGAAGGTGCATTTTTCTGAATGCTATTCATAACATTGCTGTGCTTATTTAAAAAAAAAAATTCATGAGGTTTTTATCACAAAAACTGCAAACTTATTGGTTCATGATTAAACACTGATCATTCAGACCTTTTCAGGCCTTTTGCTGCCAATGCTTTTCACTTCACACAAAATCAGAACAATTAGCTCCACGCTGTCCTCTCATTTCATCTTTATCTTTCAAATAATTGTCTCCATTTCTTTCAAAATCATCACTTTTTCCATGTGTCATTGAATTTTTAAGTGTGAGCACAACCTCGCACAAACACACAAACCTCACAACATCTCTTTCACAGCTAGCTCCTGTCAAACGTTAGCCTCAAATATGAATTCTGTGAATTTAGAAAGAGAATATGTTGTCTGGTTTTCAGCCTTGAGATATGACTTCTGCCTAGTAGGTGTTACCACGGAGACTGCTTGCTGTCATCCATCAAGAGGTGAATCCTTGAGGATTATGGGATATTACCTGAGGGGCGATGCACAACAACTTAGCAAAGCTGCGACTGTCAAGGACAGCGTGACGTGAGGAAATGATGATGAGAGGTTTGTTCTTTAAATGATTCATGGGTTCAACAGAAATGTTGTACAATTAGCGCTACAGATTCAAGAAGCTAGCAACTAGCCAATTCTGATTTACAGTCCTAACAAAGTTAGCAGAACTGTGTCTATGAATTTAAAGGTTTTATTGTTTGTTTTGAAACATTAATTGAATTTCTTAAAGAAACAGAACACCCATAAATAAAAACTTAACATAACTTGAATATGACGCGCATATGAACTACTTTTTTTTATTTGTTTATTTTCATCCAGGGTTTTTTGCCCAATTTGAGACTCAACAGATGTGATCGCTAGAAAATGTTGTATGGCAGGAACTGCCTGATGAATCTTCAACGTTTCAATTGTCAAAAAAAAATGTAAATTTTGGGGAAAACTATGTTTTCATAAAATCATATTTCAATCAAATGCTTGACTGTCCTCGGTGGAGTGTATCGGTGCAATCTTTCCTAAAAAACAACAAAAAAGTTGAAAGAGAGAATCCACCCATGTGGAAGGAACGAATGTAAAACGCAATGACTCAACACTTCACATGAGGTTAGACTTTCTACAAGTTTCTTTCTCCTCAGAGCTAATATACGAAAAACAGGTTCGTCGTGTTTGGCGTGCCGTGATTTTGCCTGACTGCGCAAACAGGCCTCTCAAGGTCTCCACACATGAGTCACTCTTTTAACTCCAGTACACTGAACTTTAGCCCCTCGGACTCTCCACAGAAGCAGAGAACATTATATGAGAAGAAAGGTGAACGAACAATTCTATAAGCACTATGAGCGGATGACGAGATACAATTTATATAACTAAAAATATTAACCTTGAGTAGAAACAGCCTTTATATTATTGAACATTCTGCCAAATTGAATATTATTATCTTGTTTAAGGAGCTGTAATGTTATGTAATGTTGTGATTTTAACGTGTGTGTGTATGTGTGTGTGTGTGTGCAGCATAATAAAATTCAAAATTCATCAAATGCAGCCATCAAGAAACCCACAAAGTGCAATACATGAGTTTTAAATACCCCTGATATGATTTTAAAACAAACAGTAAGTTTGTAAACTGTGTAAACCAAGTTTTAAAAAACACCACCACGGGCCTCCTAATTCACTTAGAATGCAAAGTGTTTTTGGGTTATTTTGTTAGGAACCAATTAGCACTGGAAAGGTCAAAGGCTCCGATGGGGAAAAACATCAAAGTGTATTGGGTCCTTAGTTTAAATTTGACCAGCAGAGCTAATGCTTCACAATTCAATTGTGCATGTTAATAAGAACACTCAAGTTCGAGAGGAAGAAGAAAATGAGAGCGAGAGAGAGAGAGAGAGAGAGAGAGAGCAAGAGTTCAGCAGGGACGTGCGATAGCTCTGGCCTTTTTCTGTTCCTTAAAGTGCTCACATTATCAGGTGGCTGTTTACCACAAGAACACTTGTGTGGGGGCTGAAACAACAAACGCCATTACCCAGAAAACTAACCTCTCTGCATATTTAACCAAACATTCAGCACAGTTCACCTGCTAGATTTATAAATGACCATTATCATCCATCAAAGCACACTTTCATCTAAAGAGACTTTATTACACTGTCTGGCCCAGAGTAACCCGGGGTCAGAGGCCTCACACAGGACACATGGTGATGAAACAGATTCAAGTGCTTGAAATAAGGTTTGTAGATGGATATGAAAAAGTGTGCTTTTGTGAATCTCTTTACCAAAACATTAATATATTTAAAATGAATGACCTAAACCAATGAAGTAAAAACAGCCAACATGTTCTTAGTATACCTGTGAGCAAAGACATTTCTTAATGCTTTTTGGAAATCATTTTTAAAAAACATTAAATACTTTTTTGGCAAGCGTGACAAACCTTATCGTTTGCCTAGAGACGGTTGAACAGATGCCCAAAAAAGCATTTAATGAATTATATCATTTAATAATTTATCAAAGTAACAAAGCAACAGAATCCAGGTGTTTCATTACAGGACCAAAACAGATTCTGACCTCACAATATGATGGATTCGAAAGCCCTGGTTTCATATCTGGTGGTATCTCAAAATCTAAATAAGTTTCCCTGGAACTCTCTGAATCTTACCAATAATCTATTTCTAAGGTTTTGGGGCGACGTATAAAAGATACGAGCCTGTATTAAGACAATTTATTACCACCATTAAAGCTTATTAGCCAGAACTTAAACCTAATCAAGTTTCTGCTTGATACTCTATGCACCTTCAAGATAGCGTACACAAACCAACACAAACGCACAAATTTCCCTAATCGTTACAATGCGCCACACATTTATTTTGTCTGTCAATATCCGAGGCGCAGCCAATGCATCTCATGAATTTCTAATTCCTTAAAGCCACAAAGATGCAGAATTTTCCATTCAACAGCGAAGAGCTTTGAGAAAGCCTCCTGACTGAACCGTTTTAAATGTTTTCTGTTCTACATGCTTCTGACTTGACAAATTGTGTAATTAAATTTCTTTCATTTATTGTTTAACCTACAGTGGAGAACGTCAGTTCAGTGCCCTCAAATGCATTTTTTAATGCCCTATGCTATTAAGTTCCACACAGCAAGACTCCTTTTTTGACAACAGTAAACAGTGACTGCTGAGGAACCTCAAAGTACCTCAGTATAACACAACACCATTCATCCAGCTCTCTCCGAATGAAGCATCATTATGAAAGATGGAGAACGGAGAGAACAGAGGTTATGACACGACTACCGACTGAATGTCAGGCTAGATGCCATATTTAATCTGACATCCATCATGCAGATACATCACGGGTGTCACAAAACATCTACTGCAGGCAAGCTGAGTGGACCCAAGTGCAGTTTATTAAATACAAAATACAAGCAAACACTAACATCAGAAATTACTGCCAGTTTTGATTATCACCTCAAAATGATGCATAATAACTGTTGGTGGAAAAACAAACAGATCACTTTATTAATGGTATTTTGCGTGAAACGTTTTAGATATAAAACTTAAGATATAACTTAAGATACTTAAGATATAACACAAAATAAAAACACAAATCAGAGGTAGTCAAATATTCTTTGCGTGTTGACGTGTTTGCGTGTTGGCAAAACATGGAAAGTAAATTAAATTAATCAATTAATTTTATTTAGTGAAGCTTGAAATAAACAGAAAGAGGGTTGGGCAGTTTCAGACAGAGAGATGGAGAGAGAACATGACTCTGTGAACACAATGTTCCACACAGCATTCATGCATCTTTATTAATATGGTAAATGTAAAACTGGATTTCTTGTGCTTGATTGGGTTATCCGTCGAGAAATGGGAAAATGTCTAGCACAAATGTTTTCGTTCTAGTTGTGATTTCATGAACCTTTTTAAATATTCCCATATCAATAATTTTGTATTCTATGATTTATCCATAATAATAGTTTCATTTAACCATTCTTGTCTATGAACCAATCCTGATGGAATGAGAAATAGGGAATTTTCCTTAAATGTCATTCCAGTTTAATGTATTCCAGCATACCAAAACACCCACACAGACACACACAGAAGATCACATAAATAGAAGATCTGATTCAAGAAAACAAACGAGTTGATGGTTTTAGTTATTACAGTGCAGACAAGATGTTACCCCCAAACTCTGCTGTATATTAAAACATTACAGATTACAGCCTGTCGCAGAGACAAAAATATGCATCCTAAAATATGGCATAACAGCGTCACAGTCCTACCAAATATTTTTCCTCTTTATTGAAGTCTGCAGAATAATATTTTACCTCAGGCGGTCCTGAACCCAAAATAACCCAGCAACCTGCTAGTATGTGGATCTAAGAATGAAGATTTCTGAGGGTGAAGCTGTGTGTGTGCTATAGTTCTCAAACCCCATGATAAATAGTCCCATTTTTTTATTTGACACTAACATATATGAGCCTGTGTGAGATGACAGTACAATGACTAGAAATATGTTAATCATTCAACTGACGAAAACTGGTTTTCAAAACTTGAGCTTGCACAGTCAGAGACTTGTAAAAAACTGCCTTCTGAGGAAATCTGAGGAAGAACCGCATTTATCCTTCACGAATAGGGCAATCCCATAATGCTTTGCGAGCTCATTTAAAAATCTTTCAAAATGTCTCATAAAGCAAATCACTCATTAATTTTATATATACTTATAATTCACTAATATAAAAAGCATAAAGTTTACATTTTACCCAGTATTTTGTGTGCTATGTATGTTAACACTTGTTAGCATACTGTGTTGTTTGCTTAGACACATGCTAATGCTGAACTCTTAAAATCAAGTGTGAGTCGGGACTCCTGTGAACTGCATCTGAAGAGTGTCATTTTCATGCTGTCTACCTAGAACATCCCAAATTATTCATTCTTGTTTTATTTTAGTTTGTATGCTGCCTTAGAAGCTCGCTGCCAATAAAGAGACTACAAGACAGCTCACTAGGTTTTGGAACAGAGTCACTTGAAATGCATGTACTGGACATACACTCCAGGAAATGATGTGAAAATAAGACCTTGGGCCATGAGACAACATGACACACTGAACTGTATTTCTATCCCTTATGCAACCCTGTTTCATGTCAAATAAAATATGGAGTTCCGAGTCTATTAGGCTACAGACAGGATGCATTCTGCATCAACTTTCATACTTGTTTCTATAACTATGAAACTTTTTGGCCCTTGGTCCCTGTAGAAACTCTTACAGCATGTTTTTCAAACTCACAGGAGAAATATGTGTAATTTTAATCGTTTTTCTAAACTGACATACTTCCAGTGCATCACTTACTTTTGAAATCCGTTCGTTTTGATATTCATTTACAAACTGACCCCGGTGGCATAAAAGTGCCTGTAGTTACAGAATGCTCATAAAAAACAGCACAATAATGTTTGACCAAATACAGAGATCCTGATCCCCCAAACGCACACAACACACACACACAAGCTCAAACTGTCACCCTGTCATACCCTGTTCATATCACTGCTGCTTCTCTCGGGGGGGCTTTGCATCTACCCCTCACTGGCCCGTCTCTCCCGCCTCTGTTTCCCCCGGCGCTAGCAGATCAATGCTCTTGAATGGCTAGCCTGCAGCATTTCCGCTGAGTCAGATGGGTGGGAAAACACCGTGAACTGTGTAAACAAAACGTCCCCTCTTCCCCAAAGCATCTCAACCCTTAATCTTGTCATACCTGCAGCCTCTGTCAACCCTATGACGGCTCCCGGGATACATCTTGCATAAACACAAACTGGGACGAGCGTCTGAGGTAATTTGTGTCATTGTGGGATGTTGCAGTCAGTTTGGAGTAAATCTGAAGTCTGAACACACACACACACACACTAAAGTCAGCCAATTTGTCTTCATTCATAACAATCTGTCATAACTCAGCCCTGTTACGGTATTCGGGGGAAGAAGTCTTTACCTCCTCTCCATCCTGGTGCTCAGGGCTAAAGTAAAACAATTGGAGCGTAGTGGCGTATGCTAGCGCTACACACGCGTGTGGGCCAACGACTGCATCAACAGTGTTGCTCCTGTGCGCGTTCTGAAATTTCCATATGTCTCCACGGCTACCCCTGTCATCCATCACAATTCTTCTCCGGGCAGGACAGCTATCCTCCCCTTGGGAATATTCACAGCCCACCAGCCCATCAAATTACATCTAATTCTCTTTCAGTCAAGCCTGAGACTCTAAAGTGAAGCCTAAAAAAAAAGCCCCTGACCATCGCTGTGAGGAAATTAGGGAGTGGAGGTGTTGTAGGAGGTACAACGTGACTCTGGCGGGGTCGCAGTGTTTGGAGGAGGGTGAGGAACTGTGGGCTGCGAGGGAGTCTGTGACATTTAAGAATATTAGACTGGAATCAAATTTTTTTGTGTCTTTTGGAGTGTATGTACGACAGAAAGAGAAGGTCGAAGAAAGTGTGGGACATCATTACAGCTTACTTTAGAAACCCACGAATAGGGCATCAAGCATCTTTTATTCTGACTGATGGACCCTTTCCTATTCTGGTTCCGTTTCAAATCCTAGCGAGCTGATTGGCTGTCCACTTGCCGCTGCTTTCAAGGGCAGAAATAGAAGAATGTTACTGCACAATTTGGAGATTTGCTGTTGCTAAGCTAACAATGCAATAATATGCATACAAATGCAAAGCACAAACAAATATTGGTTGAAACTTTTTAAAGTGGGTAAAGAAACAGAAAACAACTGTATTGAATAAATCAAGTCACTATTATTTGTATAACATTTCTCCCAATACACAGTGTTTCAAAACAGCTTTATGGAAAATCGTAGTGTCATAAAAGCATGTTTAAGCACTTTTATTCTGCTGTTTTATAATCTGATGCTTAATGCTGCTGAGAGAAGCATTTACAGCTGCATAAATGATGTTATGAGATTAATATTCTAATATTCTACTGGCTGAAATAAAAAAAGAAAGGTCGCTTTAGGTCTGTAGGATGTGGTTTGTGTGAACACACCTTTGAAACACAGCACACACACACACACACTGCAAGTTGTGAACACACACACACACACTGCAAGTTGTGAACACACACACACACACTGCAAGTTGTGAACACAAAAACACACACTGCAAGTTGTGAACACACACACACACACTGCAAGTTGTGAACACAAAAACACACACTGCAAGTTGTGAACTGCAGTGTAGTGCCCAGGGAGCAACTCGGGAAAGGTGCCTTGCTCAAGGGCACCTTAGTCATTTCCTGCCAGCAGTGGGAATTGATCTATTAACCTTTGGTTTACAAGTCCAACTTTCTAACCATTAGGCTACAACTGACTGAGCTTTCCTTTCATACAGTAGCAACAGGCAGTTCAGTTTGTACACAGCCAATTTCCTGCATAACACAGCCAGCATTTTGGGACAACCATTTTCCTTCAGTCCATCCCAGCTGTTCCAGTGTGGTCCTAAATCCCCCTCCACAGACCCCGAACGCCTCCTATTCATTCGCTAGTTTACATAATGCCTGCTTGGCAGGGGAAACGCTGTTTACGGGCCAATGTGCAGAGGGTAGCACTAAAGTATTAGGAGACAGAAATAGTGGACAGTGTACTTTTTGCAAAACAAGCGGATGCAGCAGTTTTGTGATGCTCATTTTTGATAAAAGATGCAGACCGCATCTGGCACACTCGCACCTCGGGCCATTTTTAAGGACGTCTGTTTTCAGAGCTTCCTGCCGGCTGTTACACAACGGCAAGACACAACAACAGAAGACAAGAGAAGGATGTGGATGCTTTACCGTATCACCTTTCCGTCCACCCCACATACTACACTACCTTTAAATGTCCTTTTGCTCTTTAGGGCCAATGTTGGTTCTGTGCTGGATCCGTGGGGGCCACCTTTGCTGCCCCACTTAAGGAAACTGAAGTGTAATTTATCTGATGTTTGATATATTCCCATCTCACTATATTATCAGTCTGTATCCTTTCATCTTCTGTCTCTCTTTCCTCTGCTATCATGATGCTGTTATGGCAACCGATGAACCCCTAATGTTACTTCAAGATGATTATATATCTATGAACCATCTTTGTATGGACACCTCTGTGTAAAGATTCTTTATATGTCACACTTATATTCCACTTTAGAAGAAATAAAACTCCAGCATACAGTTTTGGAAACATAAGGGTTATTAAATATTCACAGAATTTATATTTATGGAGTTCCTGTAGCTCAATTGGTAGAGCATTGTGTTAGCAGTGCAAAGGTTGTGGGTTCGATTCCCAGGAAACACATCTACTGACAAATGATATACCCTAAAATTCACTGTAAGTTGCTTTGAATAGAAGTGTCTGCAAAACACATATAAATGAAAATAAATAAATAAACTTCCTAACAGGGCACCATTATAATCCCACTGCTCTCTTTCAAACTATGTGTCTGTGGAGCACAGAAGGGACATCTTTGCTGTACATGTAGTATATTCCCCTTAACCCATGAACTTTCACATACAGCTGTTCATTAAATCTCTAAGCTGAATGTAGAGGGTTGTGCCAGGGCAAACCTCTGAGCTCAAACAACGTCCCCTGGTAACTGGATTTCTCCTTATCAATTATCAGTCTATGAAGCTCCCATAGTCTCATTATCTGCCCACCGCTTGGCAAGGGGTCTTATTCTAACCTGCTGTGGCTCCTTTACTGTGTTTGTAAAGGTCAAAGTCAGACTTTAGGCACAGTAAGAAGCCCACAACAAATGACCATAAATAAAACAGTCCTGAGAGCTTCGCTTAAAACCTGTTTAAAACCATTATTTTTGCAGTTCTGTCTAGAAAACTACCTTTAAAACATAAAATAATAATAACAATGATAGATAACATGAAATATAACATGAAAATCTACATGTTATATTTCGTATGTGTGTGTGTGTGTAATGAGAAAATTAAAAGATTCCTCAAGTTTGAGCTTGTTTGTTAGTGTTTTGTTTATTTGCTCTTTTGCTTTATGTAACAAACCAATCCATCATCCATGGTTGACTTTTTCTGCTCACCTGTGCAAGCAACACCATATGGCTGAAACAAGCAAACGGGTACAAATCTGCATTTGTCTTCATTGTGGAAATGCATAGCTGAAAACACCCAGTAAGCAGCGGACTGAAGTCAAATTGAGATGACTTTTTTCTCTTTTATATTTTGCTAATGTAATAATGCACCTTGTGGTGCATTAACAGTGTGTATATTAAAGAAATGACTAAGGGACAATATAACAGCAGACATGGTTCTAGAAGTCCGGCCGTGGAGGCCACGCCCACTCGCAAATATTCTATTCATCCTTCATATAAAGATCCGATATGATTGGTTCTCAGGGGTGAACTCCAAGTGTCACATCATTGACACAACGTCAAGTGAGTCACAGAAAGCGAACCGCAGAGTTCATTAGAAAGTGTAAAATAAAGATTTTGCCAGTGCACAAACTCTATAGCTTTCCTGTTAACTTATGAAATCTTTAAGGGATCGGAGTAAATCTACACAGACTCTTCAGTGAGAGCGCTCTCATTAACATATGTTTTAAAGTTTAAAGTGTAGGCTGGGGAACACCGTCAATAGTGCACAGCCCTGACATTCACTTACAATGTTATGATATTTTAGAAAGCCTGTCTTTCTTATCTGCATTGTAACCTAGAAAGATTACTGGGAGCGTGTAGGACAAAGTTTAAAATGCAGCTTAATGCAGAGTACCATCTGGGAGTAATGACACACACACACACAGACAGGCATGGTTTCACTCATGCCGGAGTCCCGGGAGCTGACTGGAATTAGTTACGCTACAGTTCATCCATAATAGTTTTTTTGTCTTCTTCAAACACAGATCTTTTGTGTTGCAAGCAGGTTTTTCTTCTGGATAATTTCATTGTGATTGTGTCTTTGATCCCCTAATTTATAAACTTTGGCACTGAAGATGTCCTTACTTGTACAAACTAAAGATTTTACACATCATAAAATCCGTTTGACGTGTTCATAAAATTTAAATGACCCACGATTAAATTAAATTTCCCCACAGGTGTTTTATTTATGCTGCGAATTCTTTAGAGTTTATGCAGGTAGGTAAACAGGAGAGAAACTTAATTTACACCTCTTAAAGTCAAATTAAGGGCAAGCAAACAAAGAATGTTTGTGCAGCCTAATAAATAAATTAAAACAGATATGCTAGTTGCAACCAGAGAAAAACAGACCAGAGAGCTGCTTACGGCTTCACCAAAGCTTATACTGCATTTGAACACCTTCCTCAAACTGCACATATACAAATGTGTGACTTTACTGCTATGAGGAAAAGGATGGAAAGTAGAGGAAAACGGTGGACATCTCTGAAGGTCTTTGAAGATTGTGGCCATGATCTTACAGGCCATTTTTAATCTGGCTTCCACTGTTGGTCTAACCTTCTACTGGAATGATGCAACACTGAATTGTGCTGTTTTGAAAGCATGAAGGTGTGTGTGTCTCATAAGAAGTCCCACACGTCACTGATCGAACACTTCTGAAGAAAACACACAGCATCTCTGCGCACACGGCGAGTGGCCTGAGAGGAGATTAATGTATTTTGACGTTGGATTAATTTGCCTGCATATTTTCTGGCAAAGTGAATTACATGAGGCCATCCGAGAGAAAGGATGAAGACGACATCTGGCTATAGGCTATAAAAGAGCTCCTAATATTCTGTTAATTGTTTTCATCACCTTTGCTGTGAGAGGCATTTGTTCTCTTAGCTTGAAAAGCTTTGTGACTTTAATTTATGCCTATCTGAGACTTTGAAACATGAACACGAAAAATCCAGTGACTTCGAAACTTACTCCAGAGACACTGGCCAACAAAATCCTGTAAAATACATCAATATGACTGCCACTAAAAATCTCTCTAGTGAGCATTTTCTCAACCAACTCCCATTTTCCCATCACAGCCCACCTCCATCCTCTAACCTTACTTTTATTATTTCATTGATGAATTTCTCTGTCTCGCAGAGCAAGTTTTCCATCCTCATTAACCTCTCAGTGCTGCCGTACCTTAGGGCTACGTCCTGGGTCCTTTATCTTTTACTCAATACACCCACTCATTGGTGCATCTCCCTGTCTTATTCTCTACTTCCACCTACCCAATTGACCTTTACTTACCACAGACTAACCACAACTACCTAACTACAGGCTGTCATCTAGAAACCCTGAACATCAGATGGTTGAATTAAGTGTTTTCCTAACATATCTGCTCATTCTGAACCTGCCAGTGATGCTCCAAAAGCCTTTTCATACTCACTAAATACTCACTTACTACACTCAGATTCATAAATCATGCTTTCCATATGGCATACTGAAATCTGCATAAGAGATTTGGCCCTACACCAAATTGTTTTTCTTCTTCTTTGTTCGCAACTTGTCTCAGACAGCAAAAATCGTGACCAAAAATGTACAGCACGGAAAAGAATTCAGATATTTTATTATCAGAATAAAAATTAATTTTTTAAATATTTTATTTTATACTTAAACATGCATCAATGTCACTAAAAAAGTAACGAAATATCAACCTACAGTATGTGGCATTTGCCAACAAATGATGCTAAACCTCAGAACAAACGTTTCCAGTTACTTTAAGTCATCTGCATCCAGTGCAATTCTTGGAGAATGCATGTCCAGTTTGCTCCAGTTTGCACAGGTGTCCTGGAAGAGTAACCACAGGTGTCATATTAAAGTTTGGAATTGCAAAAATAATGACTATAAAAATAATAACTTGCTGTTTGAAATGTTTAAACAAACAGAGGAATGTTTGGATTGCACACTGTGTTTACACTTAAAGGGGAATCAAACCACTGTATAAATGGCTTTTGAGAATGCATATTCATCTCTGTTTTGTGCAGGCTTTAAATGTCACTTAAATTAATATATTGTTTTCTTAAGTGTGACTAAAGTACCCAAACACTCACTGTAGTCCACAGGTGGGCAATTAAGGAGCGAGAAATCTTGTCACAGCACACAAATGGCTTTGACAAAACTGAAGAACACAAAATGTAAATGTTTGGATTGGATGCGTTTACAAGTTCAAGCTGTATACAGTAAGAATTAAAGCACACTGCATTGATGATGTCACAATAACTAGATCAACAGAATTACTGGCTATTGCATGTTTATCCTAAAACTCTGAACGTTTACTCCACAGTCTGTGTGTCAACATCCACCATCCCTTAACAAAATCTGCTAAACTGTTCATCTGCAATCCACAATGCCTTGGATTTAGAGCCTCAGGCTGGCTTTCTGTAACTCAGTTTCCTCCAAAGCAAGCCAGGAACATGGTGAGCAAAGCTTTGGAAACTGTAAAGGGTGATGGAATTTCACAAAGGATTCTCTCAGAGGTAAATCCACTGGATTTGGAGACACATGGTGGGAGTGATAACCAGTGTGTCATTTTAGCCTCTCTCTCAGTAGTAAACAATTAAGGCATCATTAGTTATTTAACATTTAGGGGCTACCATTTAGAAAAATATTGGGACGGTTTTCCATTCACATCTGGACGGGCACAGACAGTGTTATGGACATTAAGAATGAACTGACTAGTTATGTGATTAGTTATCATTTAACGCAACCACAGAGATAATGAATGATGATAATGAATAATGACATAAATAATGATGATGTCACTATGTGTAATTTGCTCAGCAGGGAACAAAACACATAAATAAATATCTGGGAATATTAAATGTCAAAATAAACTGCACGTGCAGAGCTTAACGTTTACAGTGTGCGTACCGTAAAGAGCGAATCGCTCCCTGTAAATAATTCAGCTGAAGTAAGAACTGCTTCTGAGAGCATCTGAAGTGTTTAAAAATAAGACACAATATTTGCAAACTACTTTCAGAGGCAAAGAAGCAAAATAAACTCACGTGCGTCTGTGAGAAGAGAACAGGACGCACACATCAGGCTGAAAAATAATCGCTAATAATTGCACGTAAACAAAGGCTTTCTTGTCAATTATCAGTCCGAAACGTCACTCACCACAGCGGCTTGCAGATGAAAATAACCAGCCACTGCTTTAACTTCATACCCTGTGCCTCCAACTAGTTGAAAAATGAGTAGTTACTCCAGACCAAACCGCAAGTTATAAACCTGTACACGCGAGGCTGTGAGTGCAGCATGGGCTCAGACTCAAACGAAGCAGGAATTAGAGAGGCGTCCATTTGTATCGCATTTGAATGAAGTGACTAAACACAGCCGCGGGCTCAGATCTTCAGAGAACAGTAATGAAACCATTACATGAAAAAATGTTTTACGCTGAGCCGCGAAACCACGAGCCTTTTTCCTTTATGAGTAAATGCTCTTCAGGTCCTGCTTGTACAAAGTAGATAAGAGCTTTAAAACAGAGTTTTCCATAGAAATACTTTTCTGCCACATAATTCATGATTGTTATATTTTACAGGGTTTGTGCGAAGCCTCTTTAAAATTTAATTTAATACCAATATAATGTATATATGATCAAAGAACGATACAAGCTAATGTATAGCTCCCAGTTGGCTGTCCACTCCCCCATGTGAAATAATAAATTATTGATTTGCTGTGCAAAGAAAAACTATTTTAACAGACTCCCTAAAATGATGAATCCAATGACTGCTGTTTACTATTATAATATACTATGACTATCGCCCGCTTATCTCCCTTTCAGCAAGAATTACCGGGCGAACGTCACGTCACCTAAGTGATATTCATGCGGAAGATGATAAGGTTTATGTGTCCATCCAGTTTTTAAATCGTTTCTATGCTCACATAAATACAAGCACAGTAAGTGGATGAGAGCCAGTGCGATGCTAGTAATAAGAAGCCGGGGCACGTTTCAATAAACATTTGGTCTACTCTATCCATTTAGACACAAACTAACAATTCTTAACGCATGGTAATCAAATTTCCACTGTCATTTCTTAAAATAACAGTTATTCAAGCCGTCTGTCTAGTCTGGTAAGGTGATTGCTCTTACTCCATCTCAGATAAGACACTTATTTAACATGTTCCTTCTCATTCATCACAGAAGCTGAAGGCCAGATTGTTCTGCCTGGTTCTACTTACAGAAGAATTGTGTCGCTCAGTCTCTTTTATAGCTCAGGAAACATTATGGAGCTCTCATTTCATGTTCTTTTGAGCGTTTTTTCCTCAACTCTTTCTTCTAAAAAGCCTTATAAAAAACAGAGAAAATCTATTCCAAATTTCTGCATTAGAAATTCTATCAAGCAAAGTGTCCTTCAACAGACTTTCCCTGCTTAGTGTCCAGGGAGTAGTGCACACTACATAGGGACCCTGCATATCAGAACGCATCTACTGTCGTATCTGAATAATGGAATGTGAAAGGGAAAACTTTCTCACAAACTGAAGAGTTATTGTGGTACATTACCAGTCCTCCACAAGTTTTCAATGTCTGGTTGCTTATCCTTTGTAGCATTAAGAATATTAAAACTATTTGCAAATTAAAACTAATTCTTAGAACTACAGCACTGATGCTTATAAATCGAAAAATAAATGCTAGGTAACATGGTGGATGTTTTAAAATTGATATATTTTTGCCACTATAAAAGTGAGAAAAATTACAAGAACATTTTTATTATCGCTGCCTCATTACAGAATGCTCAGGCAGTTCATTTTCTACTGAAAAAGAAAAACACAGATGGCTTTTGAAAATAATGTATTTAAAAACAAATGGGCCATGAATATTGTGGTCCAGACTTTCTAATTATAGTACTGTGTGTATATTCTTAACAGTGTGAATACGTACCTAATGGAGAGATCGAGAACAAGAGATATAAAATCAGGCCAAAACATTCAATAAATCGCAAGTGTGACATTTGTACAACAGTTTCGTAATTTTGTCCAGTGACAGAAAATTCAAACAGTATCTTTAAAAAGCACTTTTTTAATTACTTTTACATTTCGCTGGATCAGTCAAAAGTGTGTGAAAGCTAATGAGAGTTTTTATTAAGTTTCGTGACAGACACTGAGAAACTATCGCCCTGTCTGAGACAGCACTTATCTACCCCAACTGACACTCCCGACCGTTCATTTTCACACGGTTCCTAATTAAAGTTACGATGATGGCCGAGAAAATGGAATCCGAAATGTGACTTTGCATTTATAATGTCAACAATTTTAATAATTAGACTGCAACTTAGCAACATTTAAAATTAACCACCCTTTAATTATTTAAACCAATATTAATGACAAATATACATGCATACGTAAACCTCTGCTAACGATAGGTTTCGCTAAGCTAACACACCTCGTTTTCCTACCGCATTATAATGAGCACATATTTGATAAGGTGGAAGGTTTACATAAACGTACTTAGCATGAGATGCTAGTCACTAATGAGAAGAGGGACATGCGGTAGATTCACTGCAGTGGACGGTTTTATTGGACAGATTTATTGAACAGAAAGTTCACTCGCTATTAATCAAGTGTCTTTATGCATTGGGTTGAAGTGAGGAGAAAATTTGCATAATTTGTCACAGTTTGGGACGGACTGGGCACCTTAGGTGTTAAACCATGTGGAACAGTATTATGGGTACATTTTCCAAATATCCCTGGGTTTTTTTAAGTTTGTTGTGTTTTGACAATGATGTTTGTGGACAGTTAAGGGAAAAAAAGGTGTTGGTGGGTGTTACAAAGCAAAAACTAGATTAGGATGAATCGTTTGGCAGCCCAATACTGTCAAAGGATACCTAGCAAACTCAAAACCAAATGTGATTGTACACACCGGATCATTTTTTAAACTAGACACATCCGTGTGCATGTGTCAGTCATTTACATTCTCCCACAGAAAACAGGTTTGACGCTGGATTACATAATATTCAAAACCCCCCATTTCTCTTTGCTGTAATTCCTGTCACTCAAGACTGTCCACAGATCCACATGCCAAGAAAAAAAACTTTCCCTCTCAGCCATAAGACCAACAAAGAGAAGCAATATTTAAACCTCTAAATCTGCTTTTCCTCAAAATAAATTATGAATCCTTCGAAAACTTTGAACCACAAACCTGGAACCTGACAAATACAGATTAGCATTTCCTTACAAGTGCTTACATCATCAACCGCATCCCTTTTAAACACAAAATTGTGATAATCTGGGCACTCCAATTTTAAAAAGTTGCATTGCAGTCGGGCAACCTGATTGTAGCTGGTGATGTTCCTAAATGCTTTTTAATTCTGTGTGAAACAGACATCAGACAGTTAGTGAAAGGATTGTGGGCGGAGTCAGTGGGCGGGTCAGTGGGTGGGTCAGTGGGCGTGTAGCATCTAAAGAGTTGTGGGAAATTGTTCTGACTCCATTGTGCTGTTATGATACAGGTTTAGTGTTCATGCAGCAGTGGTGCCTCTACCAGACTTGGCGATTGGAAGTTTTAGGGTCTGTTTGGGACAGCACAGCAATCTGTAGCTTGTGCTGTCAATCTCCCTGTGAGCGTGTCTGTCCTCCTAAATAACCCAGAATTCTCTGTCTTTCTTTGTCTGTACATCTCTCAGCCTCTGTTCCCTCTACAAGTGTCCCAGGCAACAGGCTTGAATGAACAGAGCTTTGTGTCTCAATCTGTCAGTCATGCAAACACACACACACACACACGCACTCAAATATTCATAGAACACCAGCCCCATGTGGATTTTCAAAACTTAACGTTCTGAGGTCAAAGTATGTATAATTCAACAGAAGAGATGTTCATAAAAAGACAGAATCACAATATATTTCAAGAAAATAATCCTGCTATCTTAATGTGGACATACCGTAGACTATTGTTTTTATATACAGCTAATAAGAATTGCTATAAACAAAGTAAGATTTGTTTCTGGATCAACATTATTTGTTTGTCCTGGTACATCATAAAAATGAATATTTCCTTCAAAAAACACTATGCACAGTTCGCTAGATTAGTAAAACATAACAGCCTACCCAAAGACACATCTTACCCCACTGTCCTCCATTACAAAGATTAGAAGCCAGTCAGAAAAAATCAGGTCCGACTGCAACGTGGGCTCACCGCAGAGAGTTCTAATGCAGCGAGCTGATCAGTTTTTAAGTATCTCTGGTGGTTCAGTTCAAGGGCAGGTGTC
The DNA here is from genome assembly GCA_036877625.1 of Ambastaia sidthimunki. Lineage (NCBI taxonomy): Eukaryota > Metazoa > Chordata > Actinopteri > Cypriniformes > Botiidae > Ambastaia > Ambastaia sidthimunki. The sequence goes on from JAZGTK010004051.1 coordinate 17,828, forward strand.
AGGAAAATGAACCGTGACACATGGTATCGCGTTTCCTGGTAAATGAGCCATGTAATAGCCGTGAGGGAAGAAAGAGTGTGTTCTGAAACACGGGTTTCAGGGCAGCTTTATGTACATAGAGGTGTTCATACATCTGAGATTACCACACAACACACAAATGCTCGTATCTGTCACAACAGCAGAACGCAATGATCTTCTGAAAAATACGCTTCTGAGATTTAAAATCAGAGATTTTCCTTCGATGATGAATTTTACAAAAAGAGCCATCTGATGCAGTTTGGAGGCGTATACACTGACCTGACAGAGAAGAAGCTTTTAACCAATTAAAGTGGCTGGACCTTCTTTTTTATCCTTAAATTTCTTTCAAAGTTCAAACATCTCCTGCCTGGTGAGTTTGGTCTTCTCAGTGTTTTCTCCTGGAAAACTGGAGGTATAAAGAATTGGGTGTGACAAGCGGCTAAAAATACTAACCCATCCACAAACAGGTTGATCTGAATGACCTTTGAAGCGAACGGCTATTCAGGAAGTAGATATGATATAATGTAAACCCCCCAAAAACGTTACACGGACGCTGCCTACATAAGTCAACATCAACCGCTCAAGTTTACATGTAGCTACAAAACAACGCTTGGAATCAAAACCAATTAATATCTCTCTTACTGTAACTGCACATGTACAGCAAAGAAAACCTCCACCGGTTGCCTCTTATTCTCTGTCTATATTTGATGGGTTGTGTTGGAACATGAGCTTGCCATCAGTTCTTCTCGACTGCGGTCTGCCTCCAAGACTTCTTTGAAAGTTTGCTGCAAAAATGTGACGGCAGGTTTTAAGAGCTAAAGTACAAGCTTGCATCTTAAGTGACGTTTTGGACGAGGGAAAAAGTTTATCTGCTAATGCAGGAAGGCTATGAATAATGTTCTTAACATTTAAAACAATCCAGAAAATTATTGATTTGATGAGGAAAACTTTTAAAATACTTAAGCTGACTGAATATTTTAGTGCATCTGAGCCCTTCTTTGGTAGTAAAACTGAATTTGGAACGCATGAAAATCACGGGTCCCTTTAGAGACGGCCCCTAGTCACTGCCTACAGGAAATTAGATGTAACAATGACTTTTCAAAAACACTGTTCAGAATCAGCAAACACAACGGCTAATAAGTTCTCCTTTCCAGGGACAAAGTCTCTGGAAACCAGCAGTTCGGTAACACTAAATAAATCCAGCAGCACAACTTAGATTTGAAATCTGACAGAACATACTTTGGCATGAGATGCTTAGTCAAATCCTAAGTTTGTTATTTAATGAGGAGTTTTGTCAGAGGAGATTTAACAAAGTTCCAGCTCTGTTAAATATTTAGGTTTAGCCTCTATTCAAATGCCACTTCTGATGAAGATCCTCTGGCCTTTGGATTTGACATTAACAGTCAACTTTGATCTGAAACGAACAAGAGCGGAAGGACATGAAAGACGAGGAAAACTTAAATCCTGATTTCTGCTGTATGATTAGGTTTGGATGAGGTTAATCTGTGGCTTTTTGGAGTTGGAAAACTCTTTATCTCTGATCTACATTTGACAAGAAAGATGCAAAACAGAGAGAATATTATCAGATAATAAAGCACACCACATTGTCTATGTAAAAAAACAGCCTCAAGGAACTAATTGTTGAAGGCTTCAATATATCCAAGTGGACAGAGAAATAAGGGGAACAGATGCCCTCCAACACTGAATCAAAGCTTCTGCACAAATTGGGTAGACAGGGATTTTCATCCGGGGGAATTTGAATTCATAAATTCCTTTTTAGTGAATTAAACTTCTCTCATATCTGATGAGGAAATTAAACGGGGACTGAAAGAATCCAAAATGTCCTCGTACAATGAGCAGGTCACTTTATTAAAAGGGCTGAAAAATGCCCACAGAAAGCTCAGGGAAAGATTTGCTGGGTTTATCAATAGGGACTGTTAAGGTGAACTTTAAGAGACTTTAAAGTGAAATTAATGGACCATCAGAGAGAATTGTAAAAATAATCTTTTTTAAACATTGTCTTTTGGTTGACAAACACAGTCCTGCCTCAAACTCACACGATGTGCTTGTTTCTAAAGTAGCACAATGAACAGAAACTGGAGCTGTCCCTTTCAAAGGTGCTGAACAGGGCAGATCTTAACACACAATTATGAAGAATTTCTCTCTGAAACACACAAAAATAAGCATTTAACTGGGTGTTTTAATCTTTCCAGTCATTTAGCAAGTATAAACCTAGCATGAAGTTTACTTGCTCTGGTTTGTTTGCTGGTGTACTAACACCTTCTGGACATCTTCTGTAAAGCTGTGAAAAATACTTTATTGAACTTAGTAATTGATTAAATGTCAGATGAAAGCTGTCAATATTCAGTATTAAAAATATTATTATTAGTGTTATTATTAGTGTTAAAAAAACCTGAACTAAAATACATACTGGGGTCCCAGACCAATCGTAGACCGATAGTAAAAAAATAAATTTATTTTGTATTTTTCATAATACTTAATACTATTTTTTATCACAAATTATGCCATCAACATTCCCAAGTTGAAGCGGAATATTTCTTACTTCTTGGCATGTCCCCCGTTTGCTTTAAAGACAGCAAGCACTTGTGATGGCACAGACTCCACAAGTTTGTGCCACATCCAATGATTCATGTTCTCCCAGCATGATCCGAGAACTTTCCAAAAAGGATCTCGTGTACTTCAATGGAAGAAAGGAAATGTGCTTATTTGATTAGTGACCTAGAATTATAATGACCTATTAAACACTTTATCTACATTCGTACATCCCTGAGTCATTTTAAAGCTGCAATCTGGAACTTTTAGCTAGTACCGTTTTGAATACTGATCTGTTATGCACTTACTCAACAACTGTTTTTTGTTTATTTTTAACCAAAACAAAGTTACGTATTGCAGCTTTAAATTAGATTCTGAATTATGGTCCAAGTTGTTACAGGACTGCTTTAAAATCACAACTGTTGAGGAATTAAGACATTGTTTTAGCTAAAACAGGCAACTGTTGATTGCAACTGTGGTGTTGATAATGACCTGGAAAAGCTCAGGAAAATGCTTATGGTTTACCTGCTAACAGAGTTTCCCAAACTTTGTTTTCTCCCTCCATATATTCTTTAATAAAATGGTGCTTCTAGATGCCACAGAAGAACCTTTCTTGGCTGTGTGGTTCCATAAAGAACCCTTTAACATCTGTGAAAGCTTTCTGTTCCACAAAAGGTTATTTGTAGTGGAAAAGGGTAAAGTAGAGTTTAAAAAGGTAAGAAAGAAATGCTTCTTTTAGGAATCTTTGACTGAATGGTTCTTTGGGGAACCAAGCATGGTTCTTCTAAGGCATCACTGTGAAAAAACTTTTTTAGAAGGGAAACCAGTGTACCATGCAGAGTCACAGGAGTGTTTAGTTACACCCGTACCGCAGATGTGGAAAGATGTAGCTGTTTTCTTTGAAGGGAACCTAATAAATCATTTGACTGATAGCAGCTTGCAACATCCAAGCAACTGTAAATTGTGACAGCCGTGCAGGCTAATGTCTCTGCAGGAGCCAGAGGGACCGTAGTGCTCACGCCTCAGAGGAAGACAAGGTTAACAAGAAAATGAAGAGCAGAATGATGTTCACCCAGCTGCAAATGTGTGTCACTCATGTAGCAAACATCCACCTAAAACGAGAAGGTGACAAATACAAGACATCTGACTACTGTACACTCTTAAAAATAAAGTTCTTAAAAGGTTCTTTGTTGGGCTGTAGGGTTCCATAAAGAACTTTTAACAACCTTTCTGCTGCACGAAACATTCTTTGTAATGGAGGAAAGGTTCTACAGACTATAAAACGGTAAGAAAGAAATTGTTTAGCACCTTTATTTTCACCTCTACCTTAAACTACATTTATTTTAAGATTTAACAAAATTAGAAAAAAAAAAGTATTTTAAATGAGGAAAATCTATTTACTGTACGTTACATTTTATAGTCTTAAGTGTTCTTTAGTTCTAACATTAGCATTTATTTTAATATTCATTCTGAATTGTACAGTAATGCCCCAATCTGTACGCAAGACATTAACTTTCCTGTGACTTGTTTAACCCTGTATTTCAGCCCAGAGGTTATGACTGTGGTTTGGGAACGTGTTCCTACAATAAAACCACAAATGTGTTAAACAATTGTCAGATGATTTTTGGAGCAGGTGAGGCATCAGTTCAAACGCTCACAGTGGTGATTTGGCTAAATTTGTGACTCTGCGGGTCTTAACAGCCACTAACATTAATGAAATGGCAATTTTTGTGTGTTTTTGTGTGCCAACACGACACCAAAGCAAACGCAGACATTAGGGGTCCAAACAGCACAGCACTATCCAGGTTGGAGTGCAAACAGCAGAGATGAGACGCTCCCCATGTGGGCGGACTCTTTAAAAGGAAAAAATTGCTGATTTTTTCGCACTACAACGCCGGCTGTGTTGCATCCCTCACAGCAACAGTTCAAACGCGTTCAGTTCCACTTGCGTTCTCTTTGTAGCTCTACATTATTCCTTTCTGGGGGCTGTGGGAATAATTTAGCCTATACATTAGCTCCGCGGCTTGCCAGCCCAGCATAAGGTCCCGTTCGAGCCATGAGAGATATTAGCCAATATCGACACAGCCCGGCGGTCTTCGGACGACCAGAGTTAATGGATAATGACCGGAACCTGCAGGTGGTCTCACAATCTTCGTTTGCTATTAATTTTTTCCTTCGCTTTCGAACGTCTATTGAATTTCCTTAAAAGAGGCATTTTAATTAACTGGACAAATTAGCTTTTCTCTTTATATCGAGGTGTTATATTCCGGTCATCAGAGTGCATGTTAACAGCGACCTCACGCATGGGAAGAATTTACATAGAAAAGATGTTTAAAAGATTTAAATCTTTAAAAGATTTAATGAAATAAATTTCGGCTGGCACTGTTGCTGTAAAATTCATAATAAAACAGATCAAATATTAGCTTTTTGTATTATGAACAAAAAGAAATAATGAAATCTTGTTTACAATCTTGACCAAATATAATCCAAATGTGGAATTGTAATTTGCTTTGTCTTGTCATATTAGATGTCACATGTATGTAGCATAACACACCACATGCAATGACTGACAATCACTCACTATATAGCACACTAAATGACATTCACTATATAGTGAACTCTTGATCCAGAAAACACTGTCTGAACCAGCGAAACCGACTTCATCACTTGCCAGTAAGAGTGTAAATACTCAGCCCCAAAGATCAGATTTAAAAACCACATGGGATGTGTGTAATCTAATCACATTACAACCATTCTGTGACAGTACAAAATGCTTTATTGGTTTTATATGTAAACACACAGACTTCAAAGCCAGAGTGTGTAGATGAATTGTGTGTTAAATTACAGCCAGGTTAGTGGCTAACTCTCAAAATCTGTGAGTCACAGCAGGACATATGCAGAAATTGAAAATGCTCAATGCTGGCTGTGTATTGATCCTCTCTAAGGCTTCCCACAGAAGCAGGCCTGAGGATGGGCTGAAATGAAAGACTTTAGACACTCGGTCAGATCCAGTGCCAAGCGTCCCGGCCTTGTCCTCTTTCAAGCCAAGAATACTAATTGGCCTCTTGTGCTGCTAATAAAAGCAGGGCTAGCCGGGGCGGTGAAATTCCTGATTGGTTTGGCTCAGACTTAACCATGTGTCTGATTCTACCTACATTTCACACTTGCATAGAGTCCACACGGTGCACAATGAGTATACAACACAGAAATGACACAGATACAAAACTGACTGTATCACACACAGTACAGCATCTTTAAATCAAGCCAAAAATGAGACAATTATTAGGTCTTTGCATTTTTGTGTGAGAGACTGAGTCATCTTGTATATACTGCTAGTGATACAATGACACTAATAAGAGAGAGAGAGAGAGAGAGAGAGAAAGAGAAAGAGAAAGAGAGAGAGAGAGAGAGAGAGAAAGAGAAAAAGAGAGAGAGAGAGGATGGACATGTAAAACAGATATGCACAATAAAAAGTCGTGGACGCACATATAATAATAATTCAAGACATTCAACTTGGCTCACGCAACACTTAACGTTCCGTCATTCCAGACAAAACACAACGACACTCCAGATCACATCATTAGGAATAGAGATGCATTCAGAGTCATCACCACACGACACGTAACTCAAAGAAAACAACAAACACCAGAACACAAGTGCAAATAATGTGGTAAAAAACGAGACAGTAATTTGCATGATTTATTCATGCTGTGGTGCATGCTGGGAAATGAGTCCAGCAACTACCACTGCTAAAAACAACTTTCTAAATATATATAATGCACTACACTTCAACTCAATTCAAAATATAATCTTTAGACTTCAACAGTGTACAAAATTCATAAAACCTTAGAGCCTGACAGTTTGTATCCAAAAATTATGATCTAGTTATTTTTGTGACTCTGTTCCTTTATTCGCTAAACATATTAGCCAGTTTCTTCTTTTATTGAATATTCACTCTTTTTGGGGCTTTAAACGCATTAAATCAACATTCTCATTGACTGATGTCTGTCTGGCTCTCATCTCACAGTGAAGCTGGGAGGCATTTGTTTGCTGGCTTTGCAATGGGAGAAAAATCAAAACAAAACACAATTTTCAGAACCTGCAGTGACTGGAACACTGGTGATACTTTTAGTAAATGAATCAGAGCCCATCAAAAGACGCTGGCAAACAGAGGCGGTTTCCATCTCTGTGTGGTCTCTGGTGCTATTAATGATGTGCCGATATATTTGTTTAGGTCTCATTAGAAACCAGCCCCTTTGAGGCAAATGCTGTCTCTAAAACCCACCCACTGGAGAGTTTGTTTTGTTTGGGCAACAAAAAGGATAAATTAAGTATAACAAACACCCCCTCAATGTACTAAGTTTGAACATATTGTAAATACAGCATGTATTTAGAAGTTTAAATGTCTACCATGAGGAAGAATAAATGTTTTCATTTTTTGAAACACTCAAAAAGCACGTTTTTTTCAACATGTATAATTCATGGTGTTTCAGAACTCTGGGGTTTGTGTAACTGATGTTTTAAAGTCAACAAAAAAATCTGTATAAAACAAAAACAGATATTGATGCATTTATGATTATAATATGAACTGCATCCATGCATTGCCATGTCCAAAAAACATTTGCATGCATACATAAATATTCTAACTTTGATCTTAAATGCCTCATAAGGCATACGTTTTGAATACAAAGTTTGACATCAGTTTGCATACTGTAATGCGATTGGTCTTTTTTCTTCCATCTATTTGAATACTAAATGCTGATGCTCTTGACTAGCTCACATCTGTTTTACCTTTTACACAGTTAATTTTCATGCACACTCAAACACAAAAAAAACACAGAAAACACGAGTCTATGAAGCTTAAAAAAACTTCAGTTTTCTTTTGCTACCTTGTAAGAACTTTTATTTCCCTGAATCTAGTTTTGACTATAGATATTAAAAGCAAAATCCAATGGCTTCCGTTATGATTGGAAACTAGATCCTGATAAAATGCGAAAATATAAAAACATACTTTTCGGTTTTGCCAAAATAACATTTTTGCATTCGTGATCAGAAATGACGACTGCAGGCAAACAAACTAACTAACAAGCATGAGCTGATATTTGAAACAGATCCAGCGTCTGGCC
>JAZGTK010004052.1:8590-25523 GCA_036877625.1 Ambastaia sidthimunki
ACCTCAGGCGGTAAGTAAATAATTGTCAGATAAGTGTCTGTTTTTGTTCAATCAGCAGCTAAGTGCATGTAATTTAAACAATACAAACATGTAGCGAATCTCAGGTTATATGGTTGTTTTGCATCGATCGATATCACAGCTAGCTGAGGTAACTTTTAGCTCCGCCCCCTCGCCCCCTCATACACCCATGACACGCCCTTAGCACATCGTCTTTTTTTGGAAATAATCGTCCCGCTGTGTCTGTTCTTTTATAAATGTGATAAAACTAAATACTCTTTGAAAACACAAAGTATGCTTACTACTCTATAGGTATTCAAGATTCATATGAGATTGGCAGAACTGCGCGTGTTAGGGCCACTTTAAAGAAACAGCTTGGGAATAACAATGCTTTCAAATTGCACTTTCCACCCAAAACAGCTTTAAAAATGCTTTCTGTAGCCCCTGTAATTCAAATCGTATTGATCACTGGACTACAAGCAGAGGCCTGCAGACAGCTCTTGATATTTGCAACATAAGCAATTGCTGGTATGAAACAACTTTGTTGTTTAGAGAATCAATAGAGTCTGATCTCAGTGAAAAATGCAGCAGTTTGGATAAACAAACAATTGACCCAAACATGATGATTAAACAAACCTACATTTTGTCAATGACTCTTTTGTCCCCTTTAAAGAAAAGACAATTATTTGAAAACTTTCATTTAGAGTGTATGTTCCACTGAAGCTTTTAAATCAAAGTGCAATAACATGTTTGTTCTCATCCTTACACAAAAAAATATTGCAAGCCTTGCAAAAATCATAGTGGCATCATTTTTACAAAATAATATTGTGTTTCTATACTAAAAAAAAAGAGTGTCAAGTGGTTCAATGCAAGTGTGTTGAGTAGTTTCTACAAGTAACAATATAGTTGAATGAACAAAAGAAATTCTGGTAAAGTTGACAAAATATTTTTTAGTACATACAATCCATTCAGATATGCCACTATTGCATTTTAGTTATATGTACATTTTACTTGGTAATATTATGTTACAATTATGAACTTTCAATAAGTAAGGTGAACACATTTTATTGATTTTATTTACTTTAAGTATTTGCTCTACAAGTGTAAAACTGAAATAATTAAGCATATTTTTAGAAGTTAAAGTGACATGTTTTTGTCAGTTATGGTTACCCATAACCGAAATGTGACCTCTGCATTTAACCCATCCTTCGTAAGGAGTGAACAAACACTGCAAGCTGTGAAGACACACACACCCAGAGCAGTGGGCAGCTATCCCTGCAGCGCTGAGGGAGCAATCGGGAATTAGGTGCCTTGCTCAAGTGCACTTCAGGTGCAACCTGCCGGTGCTGGAATTGAACCAGCAACATACTGATTACAAGCCCAACTCCTTAACCAGTGGACAACAACTGTGCCCCTACTGCCACAACTGCCACGAAGTGGCACAACTGTCACAACTGCCAGAAAGGCAGTTCACAGGTCCTTTGAAACAAATACACTACAACATCAATAATTTAACAGTAAACATTCTTCACAAGGTCTTTTAAAGTGCAACTGGCTTCAACAGTTTAATCATTGATTTAATTAATAATCTTACTTAGAAAAATATTAAATAAATATAATGTCTGTTGAAATTAAGCAGCATGCCCCAAAATGCTGCTGAACTCCATTTATGATATTTCAGATCTTTAAAATCAACAGTAAAAGTAACATTAACTCCTCAACGTGGTTCGTGCTTCGCACTTTCGTCTATCTTCCGTTCTGTTCTGTTGCTCCGCCTACAAGTGAGCAGCTACGGTAACTGCAAAGATCAAATATTATGGGGTTTTGCGTTTTACTCTACAATGTTAAGTTGGTCAATCAAACCCTTATTAAGTAAAGCCTACAGCACAACATTTTTGTAGAAATAACATAGTTAACTTATGTTAATTTAGTTACTTTAATTTTTTTATGTAATGTGATCAAGGGTGGGTGTAGTAAAACTAACAGTAGTGAAAGTTAATTTTTTTTTGTGTATGGTGGCGACATTTCTAAAGTAAAATGTCCACATTAAAAAGCAGCTGTTACACTTTAGTTGACCTGTCGAGTATCATGCTTTACTGGACTTGTGTTAGAATATCTTGTACTTTTAAACAGAAATTTTCTCAGTTGGTCACTGTTAAATCTTAAATCAACCTGCATCTACCTGCAGAGAGAAAATTACATATTAGTAAGTATTACGTGTCATTCAATATGGAATATGGGAACATGGCTGCCTCTATTGTCACACTGTCAAACTCCACACATATAGACTAATTTAATGAGCTGTCACTCTTAACCCATTGTACTATATTCGCCTGCTCTGGCCGTCCAACACACACTACTGCCAGAGATCGTAATGATAATGGACAACTTGGACAGAAAGCACTGAAGATCTTTTTTAGATGAATACCCACCCTTCTTTGCGAAGGTCGCTATAGTTTCGAGGGGTCATTCCAGACTGGCGTTGTGTCTGAGAAGACCTCTCCATTTATATGAATAATAAAAAGATATCTACGACCCTTTAGGCTCTAAGCAGACACCTGTGGTGACAACATCCATCAGGCCTCAGAGCAACCAAAATGATAAAAGACAAAATTGAGAAAGTCAGAGAAGATACAGGTGAGCGCCACGCAAATATTGAAGAATGAAATCAGATTACCTCTAGGAATTTTTATGCTTTATTTCCATCATTTTGGAGGAAATTGCTTTTTGCTTTGATGTTTCTTTTTCAATTTCACTTCAGAATATTAAGGAAAATGCCATCAAGAATACATGATATTAACTTAATATAAAGTGTCTGTGTCAAAACTCTGTGAAATAAATATGTAAATAAATGCACGAATAGACCGACAGGCTGATGCATTTTGTAAAAACCGTAAAATGCCACTTTCTGAAAGATCATGTGAAATCATCTTTTGTGTCTGTTCGAATTACTGTAGCTACTTTAGTATCTACCGTTTCGATGTGCTTCATTCAGATTTCATAATGTTTTTTTAGAACAAAGAAATGAAAAAATAAACCCACTTACTGGCCTGAACTTCTCTTTTTACTTTCAGAATGTTGGTAATGTTATTTAGGATTTTATCATGGCAAAAATACCTTGATCAGGTTCCAGCTGGGTTGCTTTGCATTTGCTTTGCATTGGTACCAAATTTTTTGGCAGTGTAAAATATAGCAACTCAACATATTTAAATAAATACAGCAGACATTCTTTTATCAGGTAAACAACTTGCCCTTAAACTATTTACTGAAACAGATGATACAGTAGTTTCTCATAATACTGGACTTCCTTAAGTTTAATGACACTCAGAAAATACTACAATAAATTTAAAATGATTAATGGCATTGAGACTATCCTAAAAGGGCAATAAAGATATTTAACCTGGTTTAAATTATGATGCCCAATGTTTGAAATGCCCTTAAGGGGGTTCATTGCAAAGTGGTCGACTTGCCCTGCAATGTAACATCATGGCAACCATAAATAACAAACTGGATTTACACTATGAGACCCTGATGTACTTTGTTGGTAAATGTCACGGTGAAACAAATACCAAGATAATTTCAAATTGCATTAGGTTGTATTTGTCACACCCCTGTTGGACTGTCTGTTTGGTTTCTCCCACTTGTATGCCCATATTTGGTTTTCCTGTTCTTGTGGAGTTTAATCACCATCACCTGTCTGTGTCTTATTAGTGTCCTTTAGATGTTGTTTTCAGTTCTATGTCGAATGTTCCAAAATTAACGTTACTTTGAGTGTTTGTGTTCCTGCCTGGTCTCCCTGTCTTGTGGATGTTTATATGCACTCTCGCTCTGACCTTGGAAACAAAATGCTCCATTTCTATGTTTCCTTTAAAGTAAACACCCATTAGTTGGGTAGTTAGAACTATCTTTGCAATGAAAATAATGTTAATCTCAATCTGAATAGACAGAAACTGCTATAAAACAACAAAAGCAGTCTCCTTCAGTGTTTAAACATCACGCATATTCAAAACTAGTACAAGGCTGAAATAACAAATGACAAAGTCTACAAAAAAACCCCTACAAAATGTGAAATATGTTCCGTTCAAACACTTCAGTATCATTAGCTCCAAGTCTTTATCTGGTCTTTACCCAGTTGTTTGGCCTAGCAGAGAAAGGATATGTTGCCATAAATAGTTCATTAGATGTCAGAATGTACTTCAGAATGTAATTAGTTACTTAAGGGGTTGCTTTTGGGACAGATTTTAACTATCCCGACTTTTAATAACAGTGTCTACGCAAAGCCTACATTATACATATTCAATTACTCCTTGGATCCTCCAGAACTGGGGACATCACAGAGTTTACTTGTAATTGAAATACTTGTACTGATGTGTGAATGATATCTTATTGGTAAAAAGATGGAATGCCATTGCTTGTGTGACAGTAAGGTCATTCTGGTGATTTTACAGTAATTTATCAGGATTATTGTGTGAAAGTGGGTAATATTAATATGCCCTTAAAAAATATGGTGTGCAAAGAAAGGATCTACCAACTTCAGATGTGAGATATTATATTTTAAACAATTATTTCCAAAACATTAGCATTTGTCCAACCTACTGCTGCTAGAAATAGAATACCATGTTTATATAATACTGATATATAAGAACAAAAATGTATTTTGCCTAATTTAATTTTAGTTTATTAACCCTGCCCTATTTCACAATATTTCCTGTGGTTTTCAGAAATACAAGTCTACAGAGTTATGAACATGTATTTGCATGACTAAGAAACAAACACACATAAATGAAACATACTTAACCTCCAGACAATAAAGAAACTTTATTGGATAAAGTTCGTTGAAGGCCTTGAAGATAAACATAATATGTATATTAAAACATCCACAGTGTAGTTATGAGCTCAAGGCTAAAGGTGTCTGTGGCATTGAGAGTGTGCTGATGGTGGAGAGTATGCCGGCAGGAGTTCAGGCCATGGTGCGATGCTCCCTTCCTGCGGGATGCGGTACTCTTAATGAGTGTAGACAGTCTATACAAGGTTATCTCCCTGGAGAGCAAGAGTGTAAAATGGTTTTCTATTCCTGCAGATGAGTCCCCTGGTTAGTGTATATTGCATTTGTGGGTTCGTATGTTGAATTCTGTGAGGCTGTATAGGTTTGGGAGAACCATAGTTTTACGTTTGTGGTTTGTTGGCGATTTAAGTCTGTTGACTCACACTGCATGCGGTTCAAAGAGGTCAAGCAATATACAACACAGTGTAATGTGATGCAATTTAACAACTCTGTATTTGCATTTTGTGGGTCTGTGTGTGTTTGTATGTGAATGCCTACATATTTAAAGGGACACTGTCATCATTCACTCACACTTATGTTCTGTGTGAGTGTATGAGGAGAATATTTTGCAGAACATAACACACTATGTAAAATTGTACTATAGTGAGTATAGACAGAGTACCTACTTTATGTAAAAAAAAGAAATGTAAACATCTAAAGGTGTTGTAAACATCTTTTTGTAAACAAAATTTTGTATTTTTTTTATTTCCAGGCCTGGTAAATTCCCATAAACAATTTTTTTTATGTTATGCTCAGGTCCCCCAAAGGACGTAAAAAAACAGGTAGGAGAAAATAAAACTTACGTGTATTGCGAGATCTCGCAAAACTTTGTTTTGATATACTGTAGCTATAGGTGCAACGCAATGCTCTACCAGTTGAACTACATTAACACTATGACCCTACAGGAACACTATAAAATATATGACCCTTATTTTAAGCAAACACTATATAGAAATACACCACCGCAACCAAGGGTAAACAAAACAACGTGACCACACCTTGGTAACAACTTATGGGCTTTCTGCCAGCTCATTAACGTTGCACCTCCACAGCGCAGCAGAAACTCAACACACTGTAGCATAGAAGCAGCAAGGAAAAGCAGCTGACGTGGCAGAGGAAGCATCACCTGGGAGCACCTATAGCTACAGTATATCAAAACAAAAAGTTTTGCGAGATCTCGCAAAAGTACGTACTTTTATATTCTCCTACCTGTTTTTTTTATGTCCTCTGGGGGGCTCCGTAAAATTTGGACAGAATTTGAGTGCAAAACAATATTTTGGGGGATCTCCAGTGAACACCCCTTGAACTGGCACTCACTAATTGAATGGCAAAAAACAGCTTGGACATTCTGCAAAATGTCTCCTTTTGTGTCCTACGGAATATTACAACCCCTACAGGTTTGGAACAGCACAAGGCTGAGTAAATAACAGAATTTTCCTTTTTGGATGAACTATTCCTTTAACCAATTTCTCATTAAAATTCTAGTCTCTAAAGAATCCCCATTTATTGAGAAACGTTACGGTGTCAACCTCAAACAAATGCCTGCAAAGCCAAGAGAAAATTATACAAAACATTTGATAAGGGAGTATTAAAAAATCCATCCACCCCTGCAGCCGAGTTTCTGGTCGCATTTGATGAATCATCTAATCCTCTTCAGTGAGCATGCTTTGGGTACTGAGCTGGACGAGATGTTTGCAGATATTTTCCCTCGCAAGCATGAACATTCATCATTTCATTCACCACCCCCCACCCCATCATCCTGTCAATATGCTGTTTGCCCCCTGACTGGATCTCCATCCTCAGGCCTGGATCTGGCTGCACTGATTTATAGTGTCAGCGTGCTGCGTCTATCTGCTTATGTTGTGATCTGCTCCGCTATGCTCCGGTGGCCACGACACACGCCGTCTCGCTTGTAATTCTGTCTAAAACGGCACCTGTGAGGTTCTGCTTCTGAAACATTGGTCTTGGCACGGCTGTGGAAGTCTGATACCTGCACACACAGACAAGAAGCCAGGACTGCGTTATGAGCTTGATGAGGCAGAACAGGCAGAAAATACATTGTATATGGTATAAAATACATTGTGATCTCATAGAACCTTTCCAATTACCTGCCACAGGAAGCAAAGCTTTGATTGAGGACTCTCGCCAGGGTTTCTCATCCCTGACACGTCCAATCCTGATGAAATCATGAGACTGCTTTGTTTTATTGATAACTGACCTTATCGCAGTTCCCTGGACAAACAATTTACATTAGTTCAAAAAATGAGAAATGGAAGCCGGTGTATGATGTGTATTGACAATGTCTTGCCAATCTTTATTGTTTTAATATAGTCCGTTACAGAGGCATATCCTTGATTAAATCTAAACTTTTAGTTTGCACTGTACACAAGCTGTCTGTCAAATCACTGCTGAAATGCTATGAAAAGAGTCCAACAGTGTGCTGAAGGTATCATATGCAATCCGGTCTAAACCTAAGCAAGATTAAAAATTTTATAAGAATAGTTTACCCTGTTCTGCAATAGAGAATTCTGGAATAATGCCAATTTCAAGATTATTTACTCATCCTAATGTCATTCCAGGCTCATATGCTGTTATTTCTGCAGTGGAATATTTTAAAGGAGTTTAAAGTATCTACATGCAGGTCTTTTCCACACAACTACAGTTCATAGAAACTACATCTGCTCAAAGCTCAAAAAGGAACGAAAAAGCAACATAAAAGTAGCTGTGTGTACAGTTTTTTAAATATTTTAAGCCACAAGTTAGCTTTGTGTGAAAAACAGACAGAATTGTGGGAGATTTTCATTTAGGCAGGAATTTAACTGAAATGTTTTCTGTGTTATAAAAAAATATGGTAATTTTGACACATTTCTTCAGATTGACTTCATCAAGCATCATGTGTTTTCAGTTGTCTCACCTGCCGCTGTATTTAAATCGAAAGCTTGACATTAACTAATTTCGTCCATAATATTTGGGAGAAAGGTAGTTTTGTCTTGATATTTCCTTACTCGACTGTTTTAAATTTGTCACCAATTCAGTAACGCTTAAAATGCACATGCTCATGTCTTACAGAAACGTCAGAAATTACAAAATCTTTATACATAAGCCTCCATGTAATGAGTGTTTGAAGTCTGTGATTCTCCAGTGATGCTCTGCCAGTTCTGCACTGCAGCCATCTTCAGTCCCTTATTGTTCTGTTTTATTAAAATACCTTTAAATACCTGAGAATGTGCATCTTAACCACTTGTGAATTTGCTCAACACAGAAATCTAGAGTTCTGTAAACACAGAGACCTTTTTCATTAGACCACATTTCCCCTCAGTTTGGTCTGTGTTTCTTTTATCAATGGCAGTATATAATCTATGTGTGTTTGGTCTGTGAGTGATTGAGTGGACACACATACAGCCGATTATTAAGGGGAGTGTCATACTGCTTTAATCACATACCTGGTTCATATGGTAATTACTGAGATGTGCTGTTATTTCATCCATTCATGTGTCTTAGCCATGATTGCTCACTCGTGTGGACTCCCAGAATTCAATATGCTGACGTAGCTCCTTTAGGGAGTAAATGTTACATAAGTGGCCTGAGAAACCAGATGCATTTACACCTGTTTTTTCATGATCTGAAAGCTTCTGGAAAATTACACTTTGAACATTATCAGTGATTCATATTTTTCAAATACTTGCTTAATTGTTTGTCAGTTAGTGCAGGAGGCTGTCATGTTTTCTGAGAAACACGATTGCTTTCACTGATGGTTTAATTATATCCCACAATACAGCACATGCACTGAATCTCCTTCTGGGCTTAAATATATTCATAGCTGAACTTTGACTAGGGGTGGGTGGTATGATCAAAATCTGATATCATGATAATGATTTATATCACAATACAGTCATTCTTGCTGAAAATGGTTTATTATCAGTAAAAATGTATGGTAATGTGGTTTGTTTTTGGAGAATAAAAAAACATTGTAAATGAAAGATACTTTATCTCATGCAATTACAGTACCTTGTCTTTTTTGGGGAACGTGATGGACACAGACCAAAAAAATATATAATAAATGAACCATATTTTTGGCAGTAGTGCAAAAACAGCTTTAAAATAGTAAAAATACACAAAAAAGTAAAACTACAATAAAAATAGTTCTGATGGTTCTGAAACAGGCACACCTCTGACCACACATCAGTTTTATATTAATACACATTATTATATATTATACTGCACAGCTCAAACTTTCCCCATTAAATTCAAGCCAAACAGCTTTCAGCAGTTTCCAAACTTAAACCCATTTACTCAATAGATTCTGTTCTTTTTCGATAGTGTCACAAATCCGGTCTCTGTGGCTCCCTCCGACCACCGCCAGTGGGAACCATCGCCTGAATTCTAAGAACTACATTTCCCATATACCCCGTACCTGGGGCCACGCCCCTCTCAGCTGTTCCGCATTTCCAATCATGAATGATATTTATACTCACTGCTTTCTTTGAACTGTGCGAAGTCTTGATTTGCCACGGGGATCATTACTAAGTGGGTTTTCCTGGATAGCATTACCTGTTTTTTTGTCTCCCCGTTGTTTGATTGTTTGCTGCCTGCCTTTTGACCTGTGCCTGTTTTTGGATTACTCTTGTTGTTTGCCACCTGCCCTGATTGTTTGCCTGAACTTTGTTTACGTTGTATGATTATCTCTTATAAACCTGTTTGCTGGTCTCGACCTCTGCCTGTTTTGACACTGAATAAAGTATGTTGCACATGGATCCCATGAATCCTGAGTCTGTTACAGATAGCTATCTTCAATTACAAATCCGTGCCCACAAATGCAGTGTTATCAGACCAAATGCATTACACCAAGTATTTAATTACTAAATGTTTAATCCCATTATGATGCCATTGCTGATACAAGCCACTGGTAGATTGTGTTGACTGGACAATGCTCAGATTCTTCGAGTTTTTTATATTAGCCACCTATCATGATCCTAAAGAGCATTTGGGAAACACTTCTTCCTTGGGACAAAGAGCCATTGCCACTTTACATTTATAATTACATTAGGAAAGTTGAGTTTATAGTTATATATCAGGCCTTCTTTCCAGCTCAATTACCCACACAATTTATTTTCTGTATCTTTGTCTCTAATGTTCCTGCAAAAGGAAAAATAGATATCTTGATTAAAAATGTTTAAGTTCATGTTGAAATTAAGTATTGCACAGTTTGAGACATTGTTGAGATGTCTTCTAAAATTTCTCGCTTGTAAGAAATATCTGAGAAGTAAATAAAAATAATTTAACCATACACACAGCTGTGTTTCTGTCTGGTTTTGTTCTCTGTTACCAGATCTCCAAGGATAAATTGTCTGGAACGAAATGCACAGACTTTCTGATGTCACTGAGTCAGCACATTGTAATTTTAACAAATGCATTCAATAGGAATCAAGCCCATGACCTTGGGGTTGGTAACTTCATGCTCTACCAATTGAGCTACAGCAAAAGCAAGTAGTTACTCTACAAGCCCATAATAAAGAGTAGCTACAGTAAAGCCCTGGGAGCTTGGGGTGCTTTTTTCTGTAGTTCTAAACTCGTTTCTCCAGATACAGCGTCTTTGTTGCCCATCAGTGACACAATCAGAGAATAAAATGATTTTCTGTCAGTAGATTGCAGCAGAAATGTAAGTAATCCATGTTTTTTTGTACTTAATTGTTAAAAATAAGAGAATAACATGAAGCTATCTTTAGGTTTTGCACTGCCCCAATCTAAGGTTTTAGTTGATCTAGGATACCCAGGCAACTTACAGGTGGACTTGTCCTTTTATAAAGAGAAATTTTACCATTTATTTCATAATTAAACACAATAGAAAGAGCTACAACAAGCACATGTACAACAAAGAATAAAATATATGAAGAAGATTTATAAACAGTGATGCTTGTGTTGATTATTTGGTCCCCTAATCATTTAGCCTGTTTTGAGTTTGATCTCAGCTGAATGCCTCAAGAGGGCTCATTTCATTATAAAATCATTGGCTGCTAAGCAGATCACTTTACAGAACATACAGTTCACTCCCAGCACTGGGAGTCACTTAGAAGAAATGTGTCTGCCAATTGTATAAAGAAGTTTTTTTTTCCCAAAGGGTAACTTTAATTTACCTATTTTAAGTTGTGAGTAGCTTATAGTTTGAAAAGCTACATTTTAAAGAATCTTTACCAACACTGGATAATTATGATAAGGTTAGTACTTTTATAAAAAACTTTAATTCTATACAATTAACAATACTATGTAGATTTTTTTGGGGGGTGATGTCATGTATCTACACTCTAGATATCTTTTTAGCACCTCTGAAACTTTCTTTACACAGTCACCTGAAGTGTCAAATGTGTGTAAGGTGATTGTGGAGTGACTGACAGCTCATCTGTCTCATATCTGCACAGCACAGTAGGCTATTAATGGGTAAATTCTGAGCACAAGTCATTGAGCATGAGCTAACACACTACTTTTAAAAGATAAATGTTCCTATTATAGCAATGAAATATTGAGACATTGTCAGAAAAGTTGGAGGGAAAAACATTCAAAATGTGAATCTTAACAAGACTGGAGACAGTGAATCTATTTTGTCTTCCTCTGATAAAGAAGTAATTGATGTGTGAGGGATTATGCTGGTGCCTGGAAGGGAATTCATTTTGTGATGAATAAGGATTTTGGCTGTTATCGTGTCTTCCTTCCTCTAATTTCCCTTGTAACTAAAGCAGAGCAGACGTGCAGTCATTACTCTCATTATTAGAGAGAATACGGGTGCAGCAGAGCTTTGATTGGACTTAAAGGAACAGTTCACCCCAAAATAAAAAACTGGTACTAATCTTTATGTTGTGCAAACCTATATGATTTGTATTTTTCCACAGAACATGAAAGGAGAAATTTAGAAAATGTGCTGATTACTTATTTTGATGCACTTACCATGACTGGAACTTTAAACCTCATAAAATGCATCATAACTGTGCACTCGTGTGCTATATTACTAGACAAGCACGTGATATGCATTAGGTGAAAGTGAGACTGAAACTGTAGATATGTAAAGAATAATGTGGTTTCACATAACAAATCCTAACAGGATGATCAGGACCAAAACCCCTCTGTGAGTTTTAGGTTCTGATCATATCTTGCAATGTCCCCACTAGTTTTATCAAAATCAAGTATTTTAGAGTGCAGTGTAATAATTGATAATCTGTGCAATTTCTGAATAAATCATTTAGACTGTTTTGATTTTTTATAACTCAGATCTAATCATTTTTAAAGATCAGATTTAAAAGAAACATTTATTTGCAAATCAGGCATTGTTATTTCTCCTTTAAAGATGTCAAGGAAAGCTACAGTAGGGTGGATGTCAGAATTAGCATATTATGCATCTTTATCTGTTAAACAAAGCATGAGCTTTAGAAGACTCAGAATGGGACCTTCTTCTGTGATACTTTTATGATGCTTTAATGTTTGGTTGGTTTAAAAGCTTAAGTCGTATCCATTGTAAAATCATCAAAAATA
Organism: Ambastaia sidthimunki; assembly: GCA_036877625.1. NCBI lineage: Eukaryota > Metazoa > Chordata > Actinopteri > Cypriniformes > Botiidae > Ambastaia > Ambastaia sidthimunki. The sequence continues at coordinate 20,934 of JAZGTK010004052.1, forward strand.
GAAATCAGTTTTTACAAATTGTTCTAAAAAGAGATAAAAAGAAAGTCATACAGGTTTGGAGTAATATGAGGCTGAGAACATGATGATAGAATTTTTATTTTTGGGTGAACTGCCCCTTTAAAGTACAAAGTTTTGTGTTGTTTATAAAACAGCAGTCCTTTTAACACAAAGGAAGGTCATGTTTGATGGGAAACACATTATGTTAATGCTGTGAGGGTTTGACTAATCTGGGCTGTTCTTCATTTTTCATGTCATTTTTCAACAGTGCAGTGACTGACAGGTGTGTGTGACCTACCGCTCATGGTAAAAGCTCCTAAATTAAATTCACATTATTTTCTAGAATGTTCTCAAATTAGCCACACTACATCCTACCCTGATAGCGACACATGCATCAATTTCGACAAGACATCGATTTCATGTAAACATTTTCATCTAGAAGATATAATTTTTGTGTTAGCTCATCTGTGTTTTCAAATATTTCCTGTCCATTCAGCATTTGTGCTTTAATATAGGTGCCTGCTCCTATTGTTCATGGGTGCCCTTCATTCCAAAGAAATAAAAATGTTTTCCTAATCATTTGTATGTTAATTTAATTTTCTCCACTTCTGATACAAATTCCTTTTACAGTTAATTGCATACTTTTTTTAACCTTTCAATCAAAGGTAAGAACACCTTCAAACACCCGCCGTCTGGTATGTAACTGTAACACCCCTGTTTGGACTGTCTGTTTGGTTTGTCCCTTGTCATGCCCATATTTGGATTTCCTGTTCTTGTTAAGTGTAATTAGTCCTTGTTATCTATGTGCTTTATAAGTTGGTTCCTGTTCAGTTGTCTTTGTCTGGCATTAACGTCCTGCCACGTCCTGCCACGTCCTGCCACGTCCTGCCACGTCCTGCCACGTCCTGCCACGTCCTGCCACGTCCTGCCACGTCCTGCCACGTCCTGCCACGTCCTGCCTGTGGATTATCTTTATTAAACCCTGTTGATTGGAGTCGACGTTGTTTTGCAGCTTGCTTTGAACACCTGTGACAGAAACGCTTAACACCAAGTTTTGTTAACTTCTAACGAACTTTTAATTGTTAGTACAAAGTCATGTCTGTATTGCATTTTCTGAACACTATGGGAGTTAAGTTAGGCGTAAACATTGAAAGTAAAATAGAATGCCACACAGAGACGTTACAAAAAAAGGAATTACAAAAGCTTGCAATAGCAGCTTAGAGAAATGTGTATATTCAAGCATCACTTTTCTGAATAATAGATTAACTTCTCTCTAATTAATGCATTGTTAAATAATAAAATCGGCCTGATTTAAAAACCAGAGGCTGTGCTTTTAAACAAGGTATTTTTGGAAATTACCACAGAGAAGAAAAGGGACTTGTTACCTGTTAAGGTTTAAATTATACAACAAGAAATGTGCATATGGCAGTTTATTGCAGCAGTTGTTGATAGTTCTGGGGCAGAACATGTCTGGATGATCAAATAGTTGCTAAAACATCTGCTAAATTCCACTCTTTTTTACTGATAGATCTGATTTTTGTAGCCTGTTTGGCTGTCATTTTGTATCACTCAGTCCACCATCTGAATAGACGGTATATAAATGCTGTAAATAAATCTGATAAAGTATTTGTATCAGCTCAAGCAGAGATAATGATCTAAACTTGCCAAACATCTTCTGGATATCACAGGTGACTTGCTTTATATTGAATTGTATTGTATACACACTTTTTAAAAGTTTGTAGTTGGTTTTCAAGTACTGTAAGTCATTTTGCACACACACAGTAACAGCCCTGGGCTCTGTAATTAGCAAATATAAATAAATAAAGGAAAAAGATTCAGGGTGCCGGCTTCCCAATTTAAGCCAATCAGAATTCCTGCCACATTTCAGGTGTTGAGGTTTGCTTATACTCAATCTCAGAGTGTTGGCTGAGGCTGTCTGATCCACACAGAATTAGAAAGGCTTTAGGAGTTTTGAAGTTCTCAGATTTGATTGGTCGAATTCTACAGAATTTTGTGGTCTTTAATGGTCTGTCTTGAGCTGTGATTGGTTGCGTTACATGCCAATCCTTTTGGCCAATAAAAGGCTAGACCTTCTACCATCACCATAAAGGTCTGGTTACACAAGACTACAGTTTACTGGAATTAGACAGGCTGACATGTCTTTGTATGGAAAAAGGACATTTGAATAAAAAAATGGTGGATATTGGCAAAACATCTGAAAGTGCTTACAGGACCTTTAAGATACTTAAGAACAAATAAGACCATATCATAAATATAATTGATTCTTTCCTGTTCTTTAGCACACTACTACAGAGGTGAATATCAGAACTTTGCAATGTGGGTGCATGTTTACATGTAGTTTATAGGATGTTGCTAGGTGGTTGCTAGGGTTCTTTTTTATGGCCCCAGTAAAATTGGTCATTCTGAATGATATTCTGGTCCTCAGTTATAATCCCTCAAACTGGATCTTGGTGTTAAACCAATTTTACCATGCTTTAGGCAAAAATTGTTTGTCTAATTGCTTACAAAATGTAAACACATTTCCTATGCACATAATTCATGTCCACAGCACAAAAGTGCAAAATGAGATACACACCAAAGACAAACACTTACGGTCAGAGGTTTGTCTAACCCTAAAAATAGGCAATATTAATTGCTTGGTTTTGAAACAAACAAAGTGATAAATAAATAAAGCTAAACTCAATGAAGTGAAGATGATGATGGGCTTTTGGGAAAATGAGCTTTTTATGAGGTTCTACAAGGTCACCAGGTTAAAATTTGATAAAAAGCCAATCAAAGTCATGCCCAGAAATGACTTTGGGAGGCCGTGAGGCATTTGAATCCTAGTCCCATTTATGAACCTTTGCCTTGAATACATTTACAAAAGATTAGGCTTCATTTTTCCATGTCATCGCTCTGTATGAAAATGAAAACAGTCCCCAGCCAATTGGGTAAAGGTCAGCAGAACCTCCCGTGGGCCAGCTGGTTTGAAAGAAGACAGAAGGGTAATCATAATAATAGCATGAATGCTCATTTGGCTCATCTTTGTGTCAGAAATTTTTAAGTTATGCCAGAAGGCATGGCTGGAATAGAGGAGAGAAAGAAATCATGGAATGAATGTTTGCAAATGATACAAGGCTGTAGGCACTGTGAGATGTGCCCTGTGCTCCACACTGCCCCGGGAACCAGTACAGGCCAGGGTAATAGAGTTAGCATCTCTAATGCTACAGGCTATGGACTGATGAAGGCACAAATCTTGCACACTAGAGGCCGCATCATTCACTGTCTGCATTTCACAGAGCTCCAGTCGCGTATGCAGATGTCTGTAAGGTCAAGAAGAATCTGTACCGTGCCAGAGGCTCCATCTCCCCACGCTTGTGTTATTTCATATTTTAATCTTTGGGAGATTTAATGGCAACCATGGATGACGAGATGTGGTACAAAATAGGAGACAAGCTTGATGATAAAGATATGTTGATACTTGTTAAAGTGACAGAGGAAAATGTCAATATTTACAAATCTAGTCCGTAATTTTTTCATTGTCAGAATCAGAAAACTGTTTTGTCTTTCCACCTCCCAGTAGAAACTTCTTCCACTTTGGTCATATGGTAATTCAATTCTCATCCAATATGACACCTTGGAGTTTATAATAAAGAAACAGCAACAAAATCGTTAGGAATATCTGCTGTAGGGCTGCTATTGGACACTTGGCCCGGTAATGAGAATTTTGGTATTTGGCACAATAAAGGCTTGTTTCAGAAAACCGAGAAGAGTCAAACCCCCGCTGAGCAGCTGCCAATGAGATAAATGGAAATGCTAACCCATTGCTTTCTCCAGGTATTCGAGAGCTTCTTGCTACTGGCCTCATCAGATAGCAACTCCCTCATCACTCCATGAATTACCTGCAGTCCAAATGTATGAACTGTAAGATGGAGGAGCTATTCTGTGCAATGCATAAAACATACATGACAAACATACTGTAAGTGCACTTTATCTGTTCTGGAAATAAAAATATACTGCATTATGTAGTGACATTTAGCACTGCATAAATACTTAATTACTTTCGTCTGCTGGGATAATTCAATTAAAATATTTAGGCAACAGTCTATTGTCTACTTAATGAAACATGCAACAATAATTGAATGCACATCATAAACCTGAGGAAAACAATGTTGCACAAACTGAATAATTATATTATGGTAAATGTAGTTGAAGTGGCATGGCAATCAGACAGCGTGAATATGCATAAACATGTCAGTGCATGATGCTGTGTTTTTATTCATTTGACATAAAGCTTTGTGAATATGAATATGGAAAAGTATAGCCGTAAATAAAGGTGCATGACTGTTAAAGCTCATCTGTCAAGCACAATTATAATGTTTTTCTTAGACATTGGTTTATCTATATACCATTAGTGGTTCACCAAATGATATACTGTATATACCTTATAGATGGTCTCCTGATCTTGTCTATTATGCAATAGCCTCTACTACACACATTTTTGACATGCTTGTTTTATGTGATCCAATCACAAAACATTTACAATCCGGTTCAAGTTCAAGAGAGCTTTATTGTCATTACAACTATATACAG
>JAZGTK010004053.1:0-20488 GCA_036877625.1 Ambastaia sidthimunki
CCATAATTGTTAGCTGAATATCTTCATCAGAATTGAACTTGTCATGTGTTAGAACATTCTGGAATACTGGACTTATATCAATATCTCGTTCTCAAAATCAAGTTTTAATAGATCTACACATTTGTGTTAGTTCTTGGTAGGATTGTAAATCTCTCGGTTGACAGCAAATCGATTTGATTCATAACTCATTGGTTTTCAATTAAATTAAAAAGGATTTTTCATAAATTCAGAAACATTTTAATTCGCTGAACAGTGACTTGATTCAGTATCGTTTTAAAATGCAATTACTAGGCAAAAAAAGAAGATTCTTTAGACTTAAGGCCTTAAAAGTAACTTGATGAAGAAAGACTGTCTTCAATTTCTTTGTCTTCCTAAGCATACAGGCTTGCTGGAATACAACTAGTGCACTATAAGAAAGTGTACGTGATTGACCTCATATAATCTCATTCAACACAGTACAGCTCTGCAGGTGGAAGAGTCATTATAGTCTAAAATTAAGAAACAAGAAAAATCGGAGAAATGAATTAGCAATTTAGATTCATTTTAATAGCTCCATGTAAAAACACAAATACTCAAAGTACTTAAAATGGATAAAAATTAGCATAGTGTTGTCATTGTTTATCTGCTCATTCTGTTTATACAGAATAAATAAAACTGTATATCTTGTGGGTTTAAATCTGCATTAAAATCTGTCAAACATACTTACCTGAATCTAGACAACACCTGTTACAAAATCATTATGTGCAAATTGTTGCTGTGTTCAGTTAATGGGGCAGCAACTAAATCTATTTTCCAGTTGCTTAATGAGAGACAGTGTAGTTGCAGTAAATATGCAACTACCAAACATTATGAAGAAATATTTAAAACGTTTGTGGAAAAATGGGACTAATCCAGACGCAAAGCTTTACTGTATTGAAATCATATTCTAATGGACAGAATTGAGGAGTGAAAACGTAAACATTAAGCCTATTTCTTTTTTATGACCAGTCAAAACTGTTTGCATTTGGTTTTTCAATCTTGAAAGAACCATTAAAATAGCACTTGAAAATATTGCTGTTTAAAGATGCACTCAGTAATTTTAATCAAATTAGTTTTACACATACAGAAACGAACAGCACTACAATTTAAAGAATCAACAATTGCAGACCTACAGTATATGAGCTGACCACTGATTTGATATGATATTTCTACATTGGCACCAGCAGCTAACAGCTTGTTTTGGCATCATGCACACTGCTAGGTGTTAATATAAACAAGCACAAAAACTACTGAGTGCACCTTTAAGTGTAATTAAAGCATTTTTTAAGTAGCGAGTTACTAATGTAACTCACGTCCAGTGATAGTGTCAAACAGGACAGAAAACAGGCACAATCCCAAGATGAATGATTGATGGGAAGTGATGCCCATCTGTGAGCTGTGCGTGATTGTTTGTTATCATTCACTTAAAGGAATAGTCCACTCAAAAATGAAAATTAGCCAATAAATTTCTCACCCTTAGGTGAGAGCGCAACATTAATAACTTCAAATCTCATTGGTTGTCACGTGTCTTGTGACTGTAGACACCAATGAGATTCAAAGTTATTGATGTGGAGCCGGCCTGCTGCCATATTAGCTGTGGGTATTTGAAATCAATTATGCAGCAACACAAACAACATAACAACAATACATGTCATATTTTCATATTTTCAAAGATGATGCAATTGCACCTGTGGAATTTTAAATCAAGATTTTAAAAAACAAATGAGTCATTTGTTAGTAGTTATGTTTTCAATACAAAGACACTTTTCTCAAATGCATGGCATAGAAACATACAACTATTCAGTTAGGAACAATACTTCACCTTTCTTGTCAAGTTATTCCACCATCTAATCCCTCTAATAACGCCATCTTTCAAGATGTGACATTGTAATGTCTCAGAGATGTACTGTGGCCTTGCTTTGCATTATAGAGTCTCCAATTCCACACAGCAAACATACTCTCATCAGCAGAAAGGAATTACAAACGGGACTGGCTATGCCCTGATGTCATTTCTGCTCTGTTTGGTGGTTATAGACAGCCAGCGAAGCCAAGCGGGAGTCAGCCCAGCTAACAGGGAACATTCTTAGAATGTTGGCTAACATTCTGTAAAAGTTCTCTCAAAGTTTTCTATATATATATATATATATATGCATATATAGTGTTCGTAGAACTTACAAAATAAAAATTAACATTTCTGTTACTTACTGGAAACATTACGGAAACATTCTTACAATCTAAAATTGTTAGCTGGGTCTTTAACCATCTAAATTTCTCCTCTGTTGTAAGCAAGGAAATCTTTATTGTTGTGATAATTCCTGTGGTCCGCATGTTTATCTTGGTGGGTTTCCTGTGCTTTAATTGACTGGACATGCTCTGGAATTAACCAGCACTTCCTGTCTCTATGGCCATCACAACTGCTTTTAGTATAAAAAGTAGTCTAATGTTTTTCTTTAATTATTTATAGTGCTGTTGTGATGGGTACAACGATCTGTATCTAACTTTCCTCAGGAGAGCCTTTAATTTGCTTCATTTAGTTGTTCTGCGAACAAAACGTTTAGTGCAGATTTGCTTCTGGAGAACAAACACAGAACGAATCTGCTTTAGCAACAATAAAAGCTTTCATAGAAGACTTGAAAATAAATCTGTTAAAAGTGTATTTGCTACTCTGGTAATACAACATGTGTAATTATGTTAGAAAAACGGTTTTGAGCCACATTTTGCTTTGTGAAACATGGCTCAATAGCTGAGGCACAGACAAAGTGAGTTATAATAAAGTTTCATATTTTATATTAAAATAATTTTTGATTCTTCCTCTTGTAATTGCAGCTGTAATGGAAGACACTCCGTGTTTAAACCACTTCTGACCACAAGAAAATTGAACATTTATCAGTAATGAATGAAATTACATTGTTGATGGCATTACAGTAGAATGTGTATTTAATTTGTATTGTATGATGTCTGTGAAAATGTGTTTGCATAATCTTTCAAATAAAACCTCTTTCTTCCTCAGTGTGAGGTTAGACACAGACAGACAGATGAGGCCCTACTGAGCTGAGGAAGAGTCTGTCTTTCCTTTTCACTTCCTCTCTATTCCAGTCTTCGTATGTGCGACTGTTTTAGGCAGAAATGTTAATGTTGCCATGGTAACCTTAGCAAAAGTCTATCCAGAGTTAAGTGTGTGTGTATGTTTTTAAATTGTTCTCATAAATATAGTGAAATAAGTCAAAACCCAACTTGTTAGGATTAGGTTTAGGGGTAGAGAATAGAAAATAGAAAGGGCTGATTTGAAAACAATGGAAGTCTGTGAGATGTCCTCATTAATATAGTAAAAAAAACACTCTGTGTGTGTGTGTTGGACAGAGAGAGAGAGAGACTTGTGTGTTGCTTGATTAGAACAATGTTTTTTTCTTTTTGTGAGGTTTTGCTTTAACTGGAAAATATGTGTTGGAGGATGCAGGTTTTTTCCCCTCCATCAGGCTCAATTTCTCTGTGTTTTCTCGCTCAGTTACCTGAGCGTTGTTTATGATGCTTTCATATTCATAGCTGTGTGGCAGACGCTGCAGCTTGGCTCATGATATCTTTGCTGCTCCCCCAGGCTTTGCTGAATGCAACATGTGGCGCTCTTAAGTGCTTTCGTGCTCCTCACTGTGAGGGAGAAAAGCTTGTTCTCCAAGCACAGCTCATCGCTGCAGCTGCTGCCCTCTTTCCACATGGATTTTGACAAGTTTCTCGCTGTCGCTTAAATAATGCAAAGCCTCTCGCCTCATAGTGCAATTAACCACAGTGACACTGTGTGTGTGTGTACGTGTGTGTGTGACATATTTGTTCCGTATATTCTGACTTAGGCTGTTACATAATCACCTGCCCAGCTAGTCTTGGGTTGTAAGAATGTTTCCATAATGTTTCCATGAAGTAACAAAAATGTTTTTTTTGAAAGTTCTAGGAACATTCAGTTTAGATAGATAGATAGATAGATAGATAGATAGATAGATTGTAGTTCAGTGTGAATAAATAAAAATATATAAAAATGTTTTATATAGTAAGTGGCATTATCATTTAAATTATTTTTAATTCTGTAACATTTTTAAAACATTCTACTATCTGCTTAAGAATAACATTTTTTATATATAATATATAACAATAAAATACATTCTACTAATGTTACTGCAATAACGTTTTAATAACTTTGAGAGAACCTTCTGAGAACATTTCCATTTTTGACTGATTTCACCTATTGCATACAAGTTCTACATTTAGACTTGTAAATCAAGCTAACTCACATTTTGTTCTGAAATCTTGACAATAGATTCTTGTGTAGTTTTTGTCTCTTTAGTGACATTGCACTTTTCATCTTGCTTACGTCTCCCACAACAGAAAAACTGTCCTGATTTCATTTAGATGAAGCTTGACAAAATGCCACCAGACTGCAACTCTTATTGTGAACTTTAGAAATACTCTTACGCTTGGACTACCAGTGTAGATGAGACAGGTTTTATATCATGTGAGACCTAAAGTAGATTTTCCAGTCATCAGGGAGACTGCGTGACACTGTTAAGGAAGACGCTTCGTAACATTGTGTTGACACACTATGAAAGTGACACTGTTGGATATTAAAAGACATTGCGAGCACAGAGGAGGCAATAAAGTCACAGTTTCCACAGCTTTTGTGAATGCTAATATTCATGCTGTTGGTGTGGCCCTAGAATAACAGAAATTTAATTGCTCCAAATTAAATCAATGTTCTTTTTTCATGCATAGTTTGTCAGATTGCTCTGAGACTTRAAATACKGTTTATTTGCATTCTTTCCTCTGCAGCCACAATGTATGCAGCCACGTGCCATCCAACCGCCTTCAGTTTGTTAATTTTTATTAGCATGGCTGCTAATGTAAATGGCATCTCGAGCCCTAAGAGCATTCATTCATCTGTCACGAATTGCGATAAACACGAAATGCGTCACGTTTTGCCTCAGCGCATACGACAGGACCGAGTATTCCTGCAACAGATAATGTCAGGTAAAGCTTTATTGATGCAAGCGTGTGCAGTTGCGTGCTTGTTTGTGTTTGGAGGAGGCAGGGAAAGCATTTTAAAGCCAACGGCTGCGCAGCTTAGACACTGACAGCTGAATCATAGGCTGCTAGGGCAGGAGGAGAAAAATCAATGGCTTTTAAATTCACTTTGTGAGGTAATATCAAAAGGTTCTGACTGTCGAATCACAAATAACTACACGGCTGCGTGCAGGTGCTGCGCAGAGGCCGGGGGAAGAGATGGAGGTTTATGCAGAGGGCGTTTTAAGCCGGACAGCAGGGTGATGAAGTTGCCTGTTGTCGATTAAAAACTCCCTCAGGGCCTCCCACTCGCCTCACTATCTGCTGAAAATGACCAGTAACTGCGGCAGAAACAACTCCAAATCTTACACACAAGCACCTTCAACATCCAGTATTATTGTTTCATTAGATTTGCTGGTGGGCAAACCTAAACAGCGTGGTGCAGTCATCACTCATGATGCAGGTTTCATTGCTTGGGGGCCTTGGAATTAAATTTTTAATGCTTGTGCCAAATTGTGATATAATTCAGCCCCAAAAAGACCACAAAGGTGGAGTGAATATAGGCCTACTTTTTACCTTTTTGTTTATTATTACAATTTGTGTACGACTTAAAAGTCTTTAAAGAATCAATTGCATTTGTTTGTTTTCTTTTAGTCTTTTTTAATCAATAGAATAGCTTTGCATGAGGAACGTCGAAAATTAAGTCGTTATTCACACAAAATGGCCAAATTGTGCAGGTGCCAGATATTCTAAGCTACTTAAACTGACACTTGCCATCTAGTGTGATTTGTGCATTGTGTTATAAGTCGCTTTGGTAAAAAGCACCAACGAAGAACATGAATATAAATGCAAATGAATTTTAACTTGTTTGTTAACAACGGCTGTTACAGAGGGCACATTAAAGCTGCAATTCTTTAGTTACAAATAAATGAAAAACAATTATTGAGCAAATATGTAACAGATCAGTGTTTAAAACAGTCTCATTACATTACCCCTATTCACAACAGTACGTTTATAATAATGATTTAGAATTTGAGCTGTCTGATCTGATTTCTCAGGGAATGTCAGTTTGACAATTTGAATTCAACAACGTAATAAAAAGTACGTAAAGTAACCTGCAGTTTCATGTTTCAAACAGAGATGGCGACAGTGAGGCAGAAGGTACGGACTGCAGCTTTTTTTATGGTCTGCGACATCTTACGTGTTGTCTAGCATTCCGCTGCATCCCGGCACGCCGGAAAACCAGACGGTTTTCTCACGGCTGTACAGCGAGACGTAATTGGCATTAGGCAGAGCCCGTGTGAGGCATTAGATCTGTCTGACTCTAATGGGGATGAAGGTCACGGGCAACATAAATCCAACGTATGAAAAGAGATGAAAACCGGCACAAGATGAGTGCTGATATCATTCCTGTTCTGATGTGTCTGTGTGATTGATGAGGCTGAACGCAAACAATAAATCTCCTTTCACGTGAAGAGAGGAAGCAAGACAACTGGCACATTTGTGTCCTTCTTTTAGATCAATCGCAGCTTTGTGTTACTCTCCGTATTGGCATCCGGCTAAATCACAGACAGAGAGGGTGTTAATCAGAAGCATTTGGCATTTAAGACTAGTTTGGCTTTGGTTATACAGCCATTTGCACAGATGAAGGCGTTTCACAATCTCTGGTGATATCTGCATGCTGTGGATTCGCTGGTTATGAGTATAAACTCTGTAAGAGACACAAGTAGCCGTGTGATTGGTCAGAATTGATCACTAACATTGATCTTCTGTATAGACATTCAATAAACACTGTCAGAGAATGTTCCTGTAGCTCAACTGGTAGAACATTGTGTTGTAGATTTGATTCTCGGTAACACACAAAGTGTTATATAGCTTGTATAGCTTTGGATAACAGCACCTGCCAAATGTGTAAATGTAATGTAAATGAACGTTAGCACAGACACTGAAGTCTACAAACACCTATGTCAGTGTCTGGCTTAATTTACCCCACAGCCCTATTTTGGAAATAAAGTGTATTTAAGTCATTTAGAGCTAATTATTTATCTGTAGCTAAATAATTGTACAATCTAGGCAAGTTGGTGATTTTAATATGGATAAAATTGCTTTGACACGATTTTACTTATGGAATGTACTTTAGTTTTTAGCATAAAAATACGTTAAAACAGGTTTAGAACAAAAATACTCAAAGACAGCTACATATGTTATCTTGTGCCTAAATATGAACCAACACATACACAAACCATTACTGTAAAAACCACATTGATGTAGACTAAATAAAAACAGCTTCTTTTTGAAATGTAATATTCAAGTGTTTGATGTCTGGTCCAGTGCCAAGACACAATATTTATTTAACCAAACCTTGTAAGTTCATTAATTCCTCAGTAAAATCATGTTTTAGTCAGGCAGTAATGTTCCTATTTAGACACATAATTCTCAAGTGTTTATGTAAATTTCATGCACACATCTGTTTGTACATTTTATCCTTTCAATGCTTTAGGGAGAGCCTACAATTAAATCGGTTAGACTTTATCCATTTTTGCTATTCTCCTAATTTAAAGCTATTAATAAACCCTGCTAAGAGCAACACCACAGACAGGCTGTTTTAACCACATTCTGAGCGTTGCCCTTTTAAGTCACCAAGCTGCTACAGGAACATGTTTGTGAACTCTGCCAGCAGCATCGGCTAAAAATGGAGTTTAATAACCCTGTACAAGCCATCGCGAAATTCGTTGTTCGTTCACTTGGGGAATGTGTTATTTTGTTTTCTTAAAATGACACGGCTGTTCGAAGCGTATAATATCCCTTATCCTCTGATAGCAGCTTTATCTGTTTACTTGGTGTCTGTGCTTTATTGCCACACAGTACGTAGAACATTCTAGAATCACGAGGTCATTTTGCTTGTGTTCTAGATTCTGATGAACGCTTCTTAATAATTTATCCAGTGTCTCTTCTCTGATTCTTTGCTCATGTAACTGCGTTTTTGTTAAACATGTTCGGGACTCGGTCAGTTTGTGTTTGACATGATTAAGTCTGATTTTTTTTGTCTGAAAAAATTGCAGGCTAATATTCAAGGTCACGCTTCACTGTGCTGCTAAATTAGTGAAAAGGATTTAGGAGCTTAACACAAAGTCTTTCCCGTTGCAGGTTATACAGGAAGTTTATCAAAGAACAACATTACATGTGTCATATTTCAGTCCTCAGTTTAAGCAGATGTATTGTCCTGTTGTCTAGCTAACCTTCATGCTGGTGTAGAAAGCATTAGACCCAGCTAACAATTTTAGGATGTAGGAACGTTTCCCCAACATTTCCATTAAGCAACAAAAATGTTATAAATATTATTTTACATTTTAACATTATTGAATAAATTTCTTATAATGAAGCAAACACATTTTAATCTGTAACATTTTTAAAACATTCTAATAAACACATAAGATAAAGTATTTGATACTAAAAACTTTAAAAAAATGTTCTACTAATACTAACTAATTTTACTAACTAATTTTTGATAATTTGAGAACGTTTTGAAAATGTTCCTGTTAGCTGGAGAGATGTTTGTGATGGACCTGTAATTGTAAATACTTGTTGTCAAAACTAACTTCAGTTTAAAAATTAATAATTGTTTGACAGATCTCTCTGGTTGCCATGTTCATTTTCTTGCAGAAACCCGTGTTGTACCATTGACTCCATCTGTGATCGATTCTCTCTCCTGTATTCTTGCTCAGAAGGAATGTGTGCAGAATAAGGTTTCTATATAGATGCTTTGGTCATGTAGATGTATTTGTGTCTTGTTTTGAAGGGGCGGAGGACGTCTTTGCTTTAATAATGTTTCATAGCTCCGCCCCCGCAAGCAGGATGTTGCTAATTCGAACTGACGGTCTGTCATAGAGTCAGATGACTCAGAGGCACATCAGGCACGTGTGCCTCAATTGTGCAACCTCCCCTCCCCACTCAGAATGCCGAGGGTTCCATCTCTACACACTGTCACATACTTACTACATGCTCTGACTGCTACAGGGAAGGCAGCCAAGAGACAGAGAAAGAGGCATAATAAAACAGAGAGAGACAGAGAGAGAGAGACAACAGCTATGTGGGCATTCGAGCAAGCCAAAGAAAGATACATTTCTCAATGCTCAGGATAGATCAGCAATGATAAATGATGTGGAGATTTGCTGTGGACATTTTGTTATTGACTGGCTGTGAATTCTGTCCTCGTTGTGGATGTTGGTGAATATGGTATTTTTGGACAAAAAAAACTCATTCTAAATGCAGCTGTTAGCTACTGGTCTCTTTATCAAGGTGACTCTCACTGTATTTGCTTGTGTATTTATGAGTGCGCAAAGGTTTGGCTATAATTCAGATTTTTGAAAATGTCATCACTTTAAAATGCAGCTTTTTATGTGGATATTTTGGGATATTTTACTAGTATAAAGGCCTAATAAATCAGACAAATCATGTTATGTTTTAAATCTGATAATGTCAACAGGTTTGAGAGAATTTTACAGACCATACCATTAGCCTGGTATGAAAACATTGGAAGTCTTCCATACTGTACACGATACCGGGCTGCCTCAACCTCACCAGAGTTTTTGAGGTTTGAGGTTGTTGTTGGATCACTGTTTACTGTCACACTAAAAAGACTGTGTGCAGGAAAGCTAAAATTAGCCACGGAATGAAATGTCTCAGAAAAAGGAAAATTGGCCTCAATTACTGGAGAATTCCTTATTCAGTCATGTTTTGACCTCTCCCGTGCCAGGAAAATATGAACGTCATTTAGTTGCGCAAAGGAAAAAGAAGAGCAGGGGAGTGAGAGAGAGTGACGGAGAGAGAAAGGAAATGTGTGTGTTAGTCAGGAGCTCTGAGTGTTTAAGTGGCACAAGTCGCCTCATAATATTGTGTTTTAATTGGACCACATGCTTCTATACGGTTGACTTTTGAGCTTCAAAACAGATGAACAGATCACCATCAGTGTTTGCCAGACCAATGACGTATTAGACTTTTGTTTGTTTATTGCTTTAATTTTTATTTAAACACTGAAGAGGACACTTCTCAAATGTGAAATTTGAAACTAACGTTTTGTAAATCCAAGAGAAGAAAAAAGTATTATCAGTCACAGTTTTCTGTAGCTCAGCTAGTAAAGCTGAATGCACTATAAGTTGCTTTGGAAGTGTTTGACACATGCATTAAATGTAAATGTGCAAATGTAAATATACACATTTATACATTTACACAAAGAGTGAGAGAGAGAGAGAGAGAGATTAAGGACAGCCTGTTGTACAAACACTATAAAAGCTTCATTTCAGCTGTTTTTAACAAAACGCTTTACTGCTGGTGAAAAAGGCAAAGCAGCAATTATCAGAATGAAGTTTAAATTATGCAGAAATAAAACATGATCTAATGATAACAGCAATAATAATTGTGAGCTTTAGTGTTTTTTCACTGTGCTTCAGTGTCTTGTGCTACTGCTTAATGCCGGTGGACCTCTGAAACATCATTTATGGGATGTTTGCCTGTTTTTGCTAAAAGGCCTGACAGGGGCCACTGCTGGCCATTGTGTAGCTGCTTACACAGCTTAAACAGTGTCCAGGGACACCAATACATGACATGACTACCAGCAGCAAGCCAATGGCCCTGTCTTTTGCTTTCAGCCATTATTGAAAGCTGGTACATTGTGGCAGACAGTGCCAGGTTTAATAGTTGGTATAAAATATAGTGTTTTATCGTCAGTGATTTTAGAGATATCTGTCTTTCCCCATTTAAGTAAATAGGACTTGTATGACTGAAACAGCTGCTCTGAGGCGTTGCAAAGATGGCCGCCAAACGCAGAGACTTCCTTAAAGGGACTTTGGTTACAGGCTATCAGGGTTCCTTGCTGGATAAGACAAGCTCCCGTATTCATGCTGCATTGTAAATGAAAAGTGACCTGACTGATACTTTCTTTGAAAATACATCACTGAGAAAGCTGCTTCTTTGATTTAATAACATGCCAGGCAGAAGACTTTTGGGGGTGGAGAGATGGTGGGCGCTGAGTTCTTTCAAGTAAAATCTGGTGATAGACAACTTGAATCCAGAAAGCATGTCAGTAATCACAACTATTGTTTACTTCTGTTTGGTTGCAGTGTCTTGCCTGTGAGAGACTTTTCCGTCAGCCTTTGGACTCCCACAGTACAGAGATGAATGGCCATGACTGCCAGTCCGTGAAGGGCAAGTGGACAGAACAGACCCGATGATGCAGATGTCATCGAAGCCACCACCGGACATCAGATGAGAGCAGACCCTGCAGCCTCTTCAACGGGCAGAGCAGTAAGACAGGAAGTCCATCATCAAGCCAGGTGTCAAACTGTTTAAGACCCGCCCCAACAAATGCCTTAAAGACAAAGTACACTATCTCTATGTAGAGGAACCCGCAGCAGGAGACTTCTTAAAAAGCTTGACATGTTTTCATTTCCTTCTTTAAGAGTGAATCAGTGTCTTGTAAAAACAGATGTGAATATTTTCTTATAGAGAGATTTTTGTTTGGGTGTAATATTGAAACTTGTTCTCATTCGGTAGGCCTGGTGAAAGGGGTTATTTATAAGTGAAGGGAAGTCAAATTGTTTGTTTGTGGCATCCACCTTCCATCTAGTTTTATCTTCTCATTTCTTAAACCAAAAGGCTGCAAGCTGGAATGGAGAAATTCAGCTGCAGTGCTCGATGATGTCAGTCTGAAGGCCCTCCGGGGTCACACATTTACTGTATGAATGCAGGGTCAAAATCACATCCAATCTCCAATAATCATCTGCTTTTAGATCAGAGTAGCTGAATCCTTTATCAAAACCTAAACATCCAGAAACATTAGTAATAGTCACGGGAAAAATTGACCTATGCGGTTACTCGCTCTGTGGCTTTGGTGGTGCCCATGGTGCAGATATATTACAAAGTAGAGAGGTGACTCATGGGAACCATCAGGTTTGGTGGACAGCTGCTTGACGTTCATGCGAGTCGGTGCATCGCTGGACTGATGCCCAGCGCTCAGATGGTGAGCAGAGTTTGCTTCTCTCAGCAGTCGTGAGAGTCTGCATCCACTTTAAATATCAGCAATGACCCGTTTAGACCAACATCTACAGTTGGATTTATAAATATTACTAATCAGTTTATTGCGAAAGAAATAGCACAGAGCACGGCAGCACTTCTGAAGGGTATTACAATGCTGTGTTGTTGTAAACTTGGAACTTTGTTATTGCAATTCGATTCCTCTCTTTTGCAACCTCTATAAATAGTGGCCTCAAACAGAAGACTGCAAATTATGGTGCCCCACGCCGACATCTTGACAATAAAGCCACATTTAAACAGATCAGCAAGTCAGATCCTCAGTGAAGTAATATTTTTACTGTTGTGAGACAAAAACACAAGGAGGTTCTCGCTCTGAAATCACTGCCCCACAATGCTTCAGTTCTTTGTTTCACCTCCCACTCCTGTTTTTTTTTCCAACACACTGGCTTTATCTTTTTCTTTCTTCCTTGTCTGTCTGACATGCAACCAAGCATGCAGACCTGAGCTTATGCACACGATTCTGTCTGTCAGTCCGTCCGTCTTTGTTGTTCCTATATCTTTACCTGTCAGAATCTACTCTGAATAGACATGTCAGAATTTTAATAAAGGATAAGAGTCGTAGTCTATGTGAACTTCTAGAATATAAAGATGAACAATTTATAGAATGAACCAGCTGCTTTGTTGTCATGGAAATACATTTAAGTAACTGTATGCAAAGTTATATGGAGTGTACTATCTATTTTTTTAAATCTAGCCTTGACTATTATATAACCAAAGTTGAACCCCAAAAGGTTTTATGTTTGAACCTCTTTTTATTTCGTTAAGAGATTTAGACTGGGTTAAAAATAGATGCACATGAAACTCAACGTATGTAAATAATCAGATGTCTATTTTATTGTGTCTCAGATTTTACTGTGTCCTCGAGATCACATCATTTTAGGCAGATCTACTTTTTGACTGTTAGCCTTTTTGAGTTCCTGGCCCTGTTTTTTCGTTCTTATAAGTCCTACTGGTTTTTGTGAACCTTGTGAAAGCCAATCCTACCAGTTGCAGACTCCTCAGCTCTCTCGTTTTTAGCGTGTGTTAGCTAGTCAATCAGACGACCACTTACTAAGTACTTGTCAGAACCTGAACCCGAGGTCATCAGGTGGATCAGCACCATGAAGGACCTAAAACACAGAGCATCGTGTCACGTCACATGCCGCAGATCTGCGTGTGACTGTATTATGTAAATATATCTTGCTAAAATTATGATGTCACAATAACACATTGCTCTGTGCTCGGTACAGTGGATTAGAAAGGTTTAAACGCGAGAACTTTATTCATTCTTTAACATCCATAATGCGTGTGGCTCTTTCATTATGCACCCAGTCAACAGCCAAGAATTATCAGTCAACCATGAGGAGACTTTGTTACCATGGAGATGCTCTGCCAGGGCTGACTGGTCAGCTGAGTTTGGAGAAAGCTTTGCTCTTTGATAAAGGAGAATTACTCACTGAAGGAGATAAACATATCAACACATCCTCTCATTAATTTAATCAGCTGATTGATTTTGTTCACATTTGCTTTCAGATCGAGGGCCAGTTCAGTTTGCAAACACAAGCTATTGAAGTTACACAGGAAAACATGCAATGGAGAAATCTCACCTAACAGATGCAACACACAATCTCACCAATAGAAATTTCTGCTGTCTGATTGAAAAACAGTCAGAAAACTAACCCTAACTTTAGCAATCACAGAGTACCTGGAAAAGAGAATTAGTACACCAATGTGATTTTGATGTACTGTATAAACAATGACATTTTGTTGTGGCTTAACTCACAGCATGGAGTATATTGTACTTTGTTACGAGTGACCGCAGTCGTACGCTCATTGTTAATGGATTTCAGTGAGCTTAGAGAAATTCTATAGAACCGTAATTAGGCTTTTTCACTTGTGAAGTGTTGTAATGGACAGAGTCACCATTGTAACACTTGGCTGCTCACCCCAGTAATGAAGCCATGGGAGAACATTGCTGATTATAAAAGATCTCATTCAATTACCAGATGACTTAAACTGTCAATCATACACCACTTTACCTCCCCTACTTACAGGTCGCTGAATAAACAATTGCTGGACACACCAGGGCAACATTTACTAATTGTTTCAGCCAATGAAATGAAAACTAGATAGTCAGGAATAAGAATCTAATATAGGATTATTTTGTTAATCGATACATGGGTGGGTTCTGTTTATTTCTGCTTCAGTCCAGTTGATGTGAAATGTGTTGGGAGGCTCTCATGCTTCCTAACAAACATGCAGAGGGAGATGAAAAACGAAACGAAAAAGTGTATAAAAATATCCCCTTCAAAGAAGTAAATAAATAACCATGTTTGCTCCATTCATGTGGGTATTGGGTGGGCTTTGCCCTTTTTTGTTTCTGCATGATGTTTTGGTTTTGAAAGCTTGCATCCCTATTGAATATGTATTTGTGTTATTTATTACTTTTGTAAATTGGAGACCCTGTATCATTTTTTGTTTTCTTGTTTTGGGGGTTGAGTCATCGATCTTCTGGGTTTTTCTACATCCGTATCATTTTGTAGGCAGCAATATGATGTGATGGAAATGAAATTATGTGCAATGTCAAATTAAAAATAAAAAAATAATATATTCAATAAAAACAAAGAAGGTCATTTTTATCTCTCTTCTCTGGGTGCATTTTTGAATCATTTAGGAATCTGATCACCTGTCTGCTAACACCTCTAAACTGTCATGATTTTAGCTTTTGTACAGATGCAGTTGTACGCTCTGATCCCCAAGTGTGCAAGTTTATGCTGTGTGTGTGTTTAACAAGTCCCTCACCGGATCCTGTCTGAGGCCTGAGACTGAAGGACAAGCAGTTTTGACGTTAAGAGACATTTTCAGCCGCGTGAGCCAATAAACTTGTTTTTGACACTTGATCCACCGGCCATTCATGTAAGGCACTGTTTAAATATTTAAAATAGAGGCTGCGTGGAGCAATTACTAGACTCTTGGATAAGCTCCAGACACAGTAGATGAACTCGCACCCTGCACACAAAACAGCCCTGCGCTGCTGCTGCGCTCCTCTGCACGCCCGCGTCCGCAATATAAACACCCTCACGCTCGCAATAACACTTGAATGCTGATGCAGTTCTTTACACCAACTCACGCGTCCACACCAGCGCCCTAAAATAAATGAGGTGTTAATTAGTCCCAGTTTTATCTGCCGCCATTGTTTGACAACAGGGAGGAAATCACCAGTGGCTGGCGGACAAGTCAACAGGTAATAGTGTACAGGTGACCTTTCTGCTTTTAATAAAGTTCCTCTCTCTCTCTCTCTCTCCCTCTCTGGGCTTCTTTATTTACAGTAAACTACAGAAGCTGACATGGAAAGAGACAGATTTGTCTTTGGGAGTTTGCATTCTGCCTTGAAGGT
This sequence comes from Ambastaia sidthimunki, assembly GCA_036877625.1. Taxonomy (NCBI): domain Eukaryota; kingdom Metazoa; phylum Chordata; class Actinopteri; order Cypriniformes; family Botiidae; genus Ambastaia; species Ambastaia sidthimunki. The sequence goes on from JAZGTK010004053.1 coordinate 15,533, forward strand.
CAGTGCTTGTGGATTTCGAGCTACGACCACAGGGTGTAAATCAGCGCTGGGGTGCTGATATTTTTAAAGTGCTGCCCATCATGGCTGTCTAAAAAATGGGGTGAACTTGCCAGAGGCCCCTAAAAACAGTCCACGAGGTGCCCGGCTTTACGTCCGCTGGAGGCGGCGAGCGTACCGGCGCGGTTACAAAACACATAACACGTAAACACCCATCGCGTCCGCATCAGCACGCTTACGTAACATTCCCAACATTCGGAATGTCAGCTGTCACATTCGCGTTAGCTGCGACCGAGCATGTTTGTTACCACTGGGTGGATCAGTCAGTGCATACGCTCATTTATGGAGACTGGCTCACCAATGAGATCAGTGGGGCAATGCTGTGTGCTTCCTACTAATGCAAGGTCACCGAATCCGGATGAATGATACAAGCCACGAATGGGGATATTTTAGGTGTGTGCAGCAGTTATGTTTGACTTAAAATGCATGTTAGTGGAAGAGACTATGTTAGTAGGAGTTTTTATATCATATCAAAAATGTTATTTTTAAGTTGTTAGTGAAACTTTTTAAAAACGTTTTAAAAACATGTTTGAATAAGAATGAAAACATAGAATAAAAACATGTTTGAATAACATTTTTGTAACCAAGAAATACTGTCTAATATAATTACTAGAACATTCAAAGTAATATGTTTAATGTTTTTGTTACTAAATGGGATTGTTAGGGAAACGTTCTTACAATCTATAATTGTTCGCTGGGGAGTCAGTCTTGCTGGCTTTGAGTCTTCCAGGAATAGGCCACATCACTCAAAGGTGTAACATTAAACCTGACACAAAACCATAGCCAAGCACATGGTGGGCATTCTGTAGCCCTCACACTACCAGAGAACGTGGCAATAAGCGGTCGGCCTTATCCCTGTTCCCTAACTCTGTACTGGAAACATAATGCCCGGCCCGGTACTGTCCCTAGAAATTCTACACCACTTTACGCTCCAACAGTTTCCTTTAAACTGCCTATCGTCTGCATCCTGCCCTGAATCTCTCTTTTCATTCTAATCCAGCAGTTCTTAGGTTGCCCCACTTCAATCTCAGATAATGTCCAATCTCTCTCCTGCTTCAGTATTGTGCCCTCATCAGAATTCTTTAGTGTAATTACCGGTGCTGGTTCCAGGGTCTCTCCAGACGACATATAATTCACACCCAATTAAAGCAATCAAGTGTTAATCAAAATTTTGATTTTCTCAGAAATGATTGCCAGTCCTGGACTGAGGAGGCACAATTATTTTCCCCTATGGACTGCAGCTGGGAAAAAGATCAATTGTGTTTAACATCATTTATAGGCTATGGCTGAAATTCATTTTTCAAAATACATATTCAGTGTAATCAGTGATCATGAAACTTTTAATTGATATCGTATTATTATGAAGCCTATCTTTTAATTTGGAAATCTAGAAACATTTGCTTTGACTTGTGAGAAAAACACAAATACCCAGCTAACAAGAAACGTTCTCTGAATGTTCTCTAAAATGTGTCCCAAAATGATCAAACACAGTTTTTTTATTTGATTTCCAAATTAAAAGATAGGCTTCATAATAATACAATATCAATTAAAAGAAGTTTTAGCAAAAATGTTAGTAGAACATCTTTTAACATTATATACATCATATAGCAAAAACTTCTTGTTGTAAAATGGAATGTTTTAAAAATGTTACAGAATTACTATATTATTATTATAAAATGTTTGAATAATGTTCTTAGAACCAAACAATAACGTTAACACAATGTGAACAGAGTTATTTACAGTGTGTACGTCTGATAACTGAAGGATGAACACCTTTGCCTCAGACTGTTCCTTTACCTCAAGGAAAATTTCAGCAGTAAAACTCCATCTGTCTGTGTGACAAGCAGAGTTCAGAGGTCACGGCTGTACTGCGGCCTTTTGATGTAACGTTAAAGCTCATGGTTTAATAACACATGTTCCTTCACAATCAGGTGTACAAAGGGCTGACAGCATCACACTTCCATGTGCTGTAACTACATCCAGTAATATTTGCTGAGAGAAAATCTGCTGTCTTGGCAACAGAAGTCTTTCATTTGAAACGGGTCCCATCGGCAGCTATGAATGTACGTTAGATCAGCCCGGTGGCTCTGCAAGACTGAAACAAAGAGAGTGAGATAAGAGGAGAGTGAAAAAAAGACCAAAATAAATGAGCAGGACAATAGATGACAGAGCAGAATAACAGCAGAGGGGCAGTTCTGTGGGAACGAGGGAAGAGATAAAATTGTGAAAGAGTGCAAATGTATGAACAAGAATAGAAAAGAGTGAATGGACTTAATGCTCTGGCAGGAAGAAAGAAAACTGTTGATGCAGAAACGATTGAATTGTAAGAGAACAGATCAAGTAAGACTAAATATACTCAGCCATCCGTAACACACACACACACACACACACAGACAGCCACAGGCGTGCAGTTCACCCTCATTCTCTCTGTGCAATTACAAGCATCACTCTCAGCTCTGATAACTCCATACATGAGATAATACCACAGCAGCCTCTGAGAGATCAGAGAGCGTGATTCTGTGTGACACGTTCTCTCGCGGTCAGCGATGAGGCCCTGAAGAAACTAGCGGGCTGTAGCTTGGAGCTAAAGCTTAGTGACATGGCTTGAAGAGGGTTGGAGAGGAGCAGGTTTTTTTTGGAGAAACGGAGGCTGGAGCACCGACAGTTTGTGACACGGGAGGCGGCCGCTGTCTTCGATGCACTGGCGGTGAAATGCACCCACATGAGGTGTGAAGGGAAATTTCTATTTGTTGTCATGGAAACTGCCAGTGTGAATTGTCTGGAGCAAAAATACAAGTGGTGGAGAGGAGAGAAAGACGAGACAAGAAAGAGAAAAAAAGAGAAAATAAAAGAGATAAGAGAAGCAGTCACAGGTTAGATCTATTCAAACAAAATCTTTTCTTCCCTCACAAAGACGGGTTAGACATATTTAGTTTAGAAACGCGAGCACCCTCGGGCTAAGACACTCATTCACTATCAAATATAAACTGTTTATTGGAAAAACCTCCCTGTTAGAGCATTAAGAGAACAGGTGAAGCCTGCAGTGGATTACAAACGTGAATAAGTTGTTCGATTTATGAAGTTGAAATGAAGTATTAGTCATGTCAACTGCAGTCATCTGCAGATATTTACCAAGGCTGTATATGCAGACGAGTTGTTCTCATAGCGGAATAAGTGTCGGGTTACATTTATTCTGATTACGAGTGACTGAACGGTACATCCAAGCCTCTGAAAAGCCTCACGAACACGATCACGCTGCCCTTCAGCAGGCGAGGGGGAGGGACGTATATTTCCTATGAGCATTCAACAGTGATATATAAGGGTGTCAGGTCCTGTCAGTCATCTACAATGGATATTTCCATTCGCTAACTTGCCCTTTGGAGAGCACACAATGCACCGGGTCTTTTCGGAGAGGCCTCTGACTGACGCACATACGCATCACTGACACATGCACACACACACTTTCAAAAGCTTGTGGCTCTCATCCGGGCCGAGCTGAAGCTGAGGTGCAGGAGTCATTCTGATATTTTCAGCTGTGACACCTCTGACCTGCCTGTGCCCCCATTATCCTGTGTGTGTGTGTGTGTGTGTGTGTGTGTGTCTATGGATTAGGGCATTAAATGAGGTTTCAGACGAAAGGTAATAAAAAACACTTTACACCGCTCAATAATTTATTTGCCTGAAAAAAGTCACAGAATTTCAAAAGTCAGGTTTGTTGGCCAATGCACAAGCCAATGCTTATAGGATCAGCACATATACAACGTGGATAAAGAATGAACCCGGCTAACAATTTTAGGTTGTGAGAACGTTTCCCTGATGTTTCTGTTAATTAATAAAAACATAAAAAATGTTCTAGGAATGTTCAAAATGCTTGTATTAAAGTTATTTAACTTTATTCAAACTTTATATTCTGTAACGTTTTTAAAACGTTCCACTAACAACTTAATAATGACATTTTTGATATGTATAATATATAATGTTTAAAAAGTACTACCAACATTACTGCAAGAACGTTTATTGATAACTTTAAGAGAATGTTTAAAGAACATTTGTCAACGTTCTGAGAATGTCCTCGTTAGCTGGCAACTTTTGAATGATCTACTTTTCTGAAGGACCTGCTTGTGTACAGTAAAACACAAATTGTCGTTCACACAGCTGCTACAGTACATTAAGTTTTACAATCACTTTTACACACTGTAAAAACATCCTCACACACACAACAAGCTTTCAAAAATGTTCTGTAAACATTTTCACGGACTGCACAGATTTGAACTATGAAAGCTGAGAGAATGCAGGAGATTATGGAGAGAGATTTGTGTGCCGTTTTAAGCTTACAATGAGTCACCAGCTGGTTTTAATGGGTACAGTAATGCGATAATTTGCGTGATGCAGCAGAGACTGCATGCAGAGAACATCTTATAGCTGCAAATGCAAGTGAGGTGAGACTATGCAGGCGCATGGTTTGACTGGCAGGGCGGTTTAAAGATTATCTGAATAAGTGTCATACGTTTCTATTGAAGCGCTGTGTTCGTATTTCCCTGCCATGATGAGACACGCTGTGACACCCATTTCTACAACTTCTTCTTAAGCAATTCTGGTTCATCTAACTGCAATATTCTCTGATAAAGTGTGTCGTATTAAATATTTTAAAAAGATGTAGCGCAGGCAAGCTGTAGTGTCACTCTGCTTGCTGTTGACGTGTGTTGCTGTGTGTAATTTTGGAGTGTGCAGGTAAGTGGTACACAGCACAGCACAGTTCAGCTGTGTTACGCTGTGCCGTCTTGAACTTAAGCTCTGAGGGAGCCGTCAGTCATCCGTACAGCTGAACGGCTCAGAGAGAGAGAGAGAGAGAGAGAGAGAGAGAGAAAGAGAGAGAGACTAATAGTTTCTTGGGGAGAG
>JAZGTK010004054.1:0-12446 GCA_036877625.1 Ambastaia sidthimunki
TTGTGATTATAATTTAATTTTCCTGGGTGGAATTCCCTCTTTTATCCCCCTGTATTGAATTGATTATTTCTTGGAATGGTAGCCATGCTTGTTTATGCTTATGATGTAATTTACCAATATTCTAGGGGCCACATTTGTTCATAAGTGTAGACTAAACCCAGCTGTCCATCTACTCTGATGTTTACTGGACTAAATGCACACTGGACTTTCAGTTTAGGGTTCAACACTCAACCTCTCCACTTCATCTCCACTAAAAGTTATGTTTGGTTGATCTCTGCCTTGGGCGCATTTCCTTCCGCAGTAAATAATGCATCTGATGCACGTGTAATGTAGGCGGACATGTGGCAGGGGAAGGACGTCGTAACAGGTGAGGCATTCACAGTGCGTGTCAGAGACGAGCAGAGAGCCGTGTGAGGTTTTTATTCTGTGTAAGGAGGGGCCATTATGTGCTGGCCCCAACAAAGGGGCCCGCTCTCTGTTCTTAGGGAAAAAACGTACTGTGCGGTTTTCTTCTCTGTTATTATCCAAACACTCAGCCCTCAAATAATGGACACTATTTTACAGCCCTGATGGCAGGGAGAAAAAGGTGGGGAGGAGAGACACAGATGGAAAGGAGTATACAAGATGATGAAATGATCTAAATGAGAAAGATCTTGAAAATCCAGCTGAAACTGGTTGCATGTTTTGGAACATGGTAGCTGATTTCTACCTGGTTCAAGCTGGTGATGTACCATGTACTAAAACAACACTTTACCATCTTGAGTTTTTTAAATAACTGGTAGCTGTTTTGTTGCAGGTCCAAGAAGGTTTACTACTGTAGTTTGTGCCAGCAAAATACCAGCCTGAAACCAGCTAACATGTTCCTTAACACAGCAACCAGCTTAATCTGGATTTTTCACCAGGAACGAGAGAGATGGAATGGATCGTGGCTGAATGAAAAGACCTTCTCTGCTGCTTTCTGCCTGGAAGCTGCTCATCAACTATTCATCAGAAAGTCTCTGCACTCCCCCACTGCAATACAGCATGTGTACAATCCTGCCACTCAGGACTCGAGCTGTAGCGTGTAGCTAAAGGACACCCGGGAGGTGACCTCCACCTGCACCTGCGCTCCCTTCTTCCCCCACCGCATGCATGCTGCTGGGCACACGTCTGCAGGCCACTGCAGCATCATCAGCTAAAGCTCCCTTATGTGTCAAACGGCCGGCCTGTAATTTCCAGAAACATGTTAATATGTTGCCTAGTATTTCTGCATCAGAAAATCCCCATGAATCATAGCCGGTGCTGGAAAAGCAGATGAGTTGTGTGAATCACACGCGTTGTGTTTAGTGTGCAGACTGTTTTGAATATTTGTATATATTTGTATATTGCTTTTGCATATTGAAAATATTTAATTCTTTTTTATAGCATCGGCCTTGCAGTTAGAAATATTGCATTGCATTGATCTTTACTGTTCAACACTAAAATATAAAACATTTTTTGTTTTACAGTGCTTGTTTTGTAATGTTTACAGCATAATGTTGGAATTTGAGAGCACCCTATTCAGTCCCTATTGCTGAATGCAGAAAAATGACCAGATTCTGCAAAATCTGTAATTTAGAAAGACATTCATGCAGGTTTGAAACACAACATGAGGGTGAGTAAATAATGACTGAACTTTTATTTTTTGGGGAACTGGTCCTTTAAGTTTGTCTTTGGCACCATGGTGTAGTGGTTAACAACACATTTGTCACGTGTTATATTGTTAATAAGGGTGAAAAAGGTTCAAGTCTTCCTGTTTTTCTATACTGTAACCAGGGTCCAAAATGTGCACTTTCCAAGCATCAAATTAAAACAACTTAAGAATATTAAAGAAAAACAATTTTGGTGACACTTATGCAGAATTATTTTTACCATAATCCACCAAAATTAACAAAATCTGATTTTTTGTGACATGCCAAATTTCATTACTGACAAAAAAATTATTCATAGCCAGTAAATCTGTGCAATTCACTTGCCAGTGGTGGGTTTGGCAAAATGTTCATTTTGAACCCTGTCTTAAAAAGCAAAAAAAAAGCCTCCAGATAAGGTTTCCCCTAAAGCACACTGCAGTTATTACAGTTCCCCCAAAGCAACGTGCCTGGGACAAAATAATTATAGGTGAAGTCTTTAGTTCCTGTATCCCTCCTGATGTTAGAACCTACAACTCCAAATATGTTTGATCACCTGATGCTATAATTGGACACTCAATGACACATCTTGATGCATGCAAAACTGACCCTGTGTAACCGATAGCACCATCACGTACATGTTGTATTATGTTTCCATTGCCTGCTCCCGGGCACCCTTGCGCACCAATCCGTGTCCAAAATACAGCAGGCAGTGGCTGCAACATGAACAAATGAAAGGTTCAGAAACAAAGGAGCATGGGAAGGGCGTCCGTGTGTTTGTGTGTGGAGCGCCAGATTGCTGAAAAGAGGGTCGGCTGGCACTCCCGCTCCGCTCGAGGGACGTGTCCGGCCACGTTTTGCTGCACACTCCATGCATATCCAGCGCCAGTGTTTGTTTCCTCAGGTATGTCGTAGGAGTGGATTGATGTGTGTCTTAACATGAAAAGGCTTAAAAAAGAATGAATGGTTGTTCTTTTGCTTGTGTTAGGTTGTGCTGGTGTGATGGGGCAGTTGATGTCCATGGGGAGAGTGTTTGATGAATGCTGGGACCCGTTTGTGATTGGTTCAAACCCGTTTGTGATTGGCCTCATTCACTCAGAGCCCAGCCCGTGCAATGACGCATTTCACCTTACTGTAAAATTACAAGCGTTACAGTAAGTGATGAGCTGTGTTGAATCATTCCCTTTGATATTGTTATGTGGATGATATTGGTTCAAGGGTATTTAAAAGCATTGCAGTGCATTGCATACGAGGAGTTTAGGTGAGCGTTTCTAACGCTGATCATTGCATGATCTTGCAGGAGCATGTAGATTAAATTGAACTTAATTGTTTGTTGAGATTTCCTGGATTTGTAAAGCTCCTTTTTTGATACAATGATACACTTTTGTTACTTTTAGGAGAAAACGCATCAGACCAGCTTAAACTGATTTGCTGGACTTATCTGTTGGCCATCTGGTCTCCCAGCCCGACCAGCTGACAAGTGTCCAAAACTCTTCTAAAACCAGCAAACAAAAAAGCTTAAATCAGCTTAAGCAGGGTAACCAGACATTCTAGTTAGAGTGAACTAAGAAACATGTCTTGTACAGTAACAGTAGTTTCCACCAAAAATCATTTAAAAAAAATTATTATTGCAGTAATTGTTACTACTGTTAAACCATAATAAAATATGTAATCTCTTTTTAAACATATATGACTTAGACCAGATATATAAATTTATTTGTTGATGACAGTGTAACTGTAAAAACATGCACTATCAATACCTGTGGTATTGTGGTGGTAACTGTGGTTGCCATGGCAATTTATTTTGTAAGGGCCTGCCAGGTCACAGGGTTTACTGTGCAAAAATCTGATTGGCCCCTTTTAAAACTCTTTAGCGTCATGTTTGTACAATCTCTTGTTTATGGGGAATATTGAATACAGTTATTATGAAAGCTTAAAGAGGAAATGTGACATGGACGCTTTTACTTCAGCACTAGTCAAAGCACGTCAACACAACACTCGTATTCCCTAGTGCTTTTTTAGCATGTGTTGTTCTTTTTCTCTCCCTCTCATTTCAGTTTTTTATTTCTGTTTCTCTTTTTTTCATATTCTGTCTTAATCTGTCTGTCTTATTTTTTGTACCCTTTCTTTCCAATAATTCCAGATTTTTGACAGTCACCCGCATGCCATGGCATGGAGCAAGAGGTGAATCCGATGCGGTTGGTTGGAACCGTTCCCAGAACGCGTTGTCATTGGACGAGTTGCCAGGAGGAAAGTTGATGCATACAGGACTGTTGCCATCTCTTCTTTCCTGAGATGCTCTCTGGCATTATTGATGCTTGGAGAGCAGTTTCTCTCTCCCAGCATTGGGTTTATATGAAGTGAAAAAAAACACAACATTCCAGTGATTGAAATAGACATCGATTGAAAAATCGCCTGTGTATTGATTTACCTCCAGCTGTAGATCTTTAACACAAGCTTGTGCTGAGTATCCGGGCAAAGGTTATTTACGGTATGTACAACAACTTACCGTAATTCTTGCTTTTATTCCCGTCTTATTAATCTCTAGCTCTGTCGTTGACGTCATGTTGAGTGGCCTAAACTCGGGAGTTCAGGAGTGTGTCTATCTTTCTGTGCAAACACGCTCTTTCCGTCTGGTCCCTCTCTCATTGTTGTTGAAAGATAGTCGTTGGACAGTGAGCAGGTTGTTATGCATGAAGTGAGTTTTGTGTGTAATTTAAACAGTTGTCAGAGGCGTCATGTCTATTCAAATACGTCTGAGCCAATTGGATTTTAAATGAATTCTAAAAACTTCCCAAAAAAATATCTTAATTTAGCCTAAAACATGCTTTTTTAGATCCTCATACAATGCAAACTTATGTTGACCACAATAGGTGCAATTTAGATTTTGGTTTATTAAGAAATATTTTAGGTCAGGATTAGAATCTGAGTCACTTTGCACGCTAAACTATAACTGTATCACTAGACTAGACATTTTTAACTCGGTGTTCACCAAAATGTGTTAATCTCACCTGGAGAAAAATGTGATCCCGTAAATGGTGCTAGTTTATTTACATTTATGCATTTAATAAATGGTTTTCATCCCAAGCCAACTTGCATTCAGGTGCATTCAGGCTTTGTTTTATCATTGTGTGCATTCCCCACAAATCGAACCTGTGACCTTGGCCTTGTCAGCGCTGTGCTATGCAGCCGGCTACTGGAAGGCCCCTGGTTCACCCCTTAAAAAAATGCATGATGCCCTGACAATGACAGCACTGGAATTTTGTTGGCACTTTTGTCTGCAATGTTTATGTGTCCTGTCCATATTTTGTTATTATTTGTATTCTCTGGATGCTCAGGAATGCTAATCCTCTCCTCCGTGTGGTCCATCAGAGAGAAGAGATCCAAGGTCAGGGACATGTTAGGACTAAACGCTCCATATACCACAAACAAAACTACTCCGCACAGAACCTCTGTTGGCTCAGCATTCCCAGACCATTCCTCGAAGCCTGTCATATTTCCATGAATTATGCTTTTTCATCTTTTTCAAACTACATCTGCTTTCATCTAAATCTCTGTGTGATATGTTCTGGCTTTTATATCGAATTAAATTTTCTCTTGCATATTTATTTATTTATGTTCCAGCACTATATTTATTCTGCAAAGAATTTGCCGTGCAATGGACAGCCAGTTCATCGTGATGCCCTGATGAGTGATGGACCTGCTGTGAGATTGTTCTCCGTGGATATGTGGAATGAGTCAGTCTGTTTCTGGCATGCAGTGCTGCTGTCGTTGGAACAGCAAAGAGTGTATCTGTGACCAGACCGTCTGCCTGTCGCGCTGAGATGGCCCAGTTGCGGTCTGGCCTTCCTGTAATCCCTCCTCCCCCCGAAAGAGCCAGAGCTCGGAGGGGCCGTCCTGCCACTCGTACCCGGGGGCCACACACTTGATCTCTCACCAGCTCTCCCTCAAATTATCTAAGGCCCCTCTGAAAGAAAAACTCAACCCCTTAGTTTTCAACCGGTCGAACCGTAAACCCCAGAGGACGCTAGCCACTAGCACGGCTCTGTGTTTTGCAGGAAGGCCCTGAAACGCTGGAAGAGAAATTGAGAGATAAGCCGAGTCTGTGATAAGACACAGCTCTTCTCGTAGAAGGAAAAACAGAAATGCAAATGATTGGTGTGTGTGTGTGGAGGGGGTGGGGGGTGTTGGGGGGAGACTGAGAGTGTAGGGCCTTACAGCTTCCTCAGTGACATGTTTGTGCTTTGCTCAAAGTACATTCTCCAGATAAAGGACGAGTTGAGAGCGCGCAAGGAATTTGATTTGATTTGAAGAATGCAGAGCAGGGAGCGGACGTGTGTGTCTGTGTGCAAAGGGGCATTGATAAGAACTGGACCCTTTCCCATGAGCTTCTGCTGTTTCTATCAGTCCTACCAAATCCCAGCAAATGTCAATACAGTAGTGGCATGTGCTGGACTTCTGAAATGAGGTAAAGAAAATAGTGTGTGAAACACCATTCACCTGACAATAGCACCAAGCCACCAATATTATTATATTTTTGTATGTCCATATAAACTTACTATTTATTAGTAAGTTACTATATCTCATCAAGTTCAGTTTTTATATTTTCCACATTGTTTCAAAAATAGTAACTACAATAATATAATTTATATTTATTATATTCTAAATATTTTAATTTCATAATAATTTTTGTTTTATTGTTGTTATTACTAATATTAATATTCACCTTTCCTACCATCAGTCATCAAACCAACCCTCACAAATCATCATCTGAAGTCATTTTAAGTTCATTGCGATTCAGACAGTGTTGGTGAGTTTCTTACTGTATTATTAATCTCTGTACATTTTAATCTTTTATTCTGTAATATTACTCATTTCATTTTTGTACTGTGAATTATTTTCATCCAGGTTTTTTCAGGAGGTTCCTGTACACTCTCACAAGCTAAAACTGTAAAGGGCCAAAAAACTGAGCACGTGTTCATGTTTGTGTGCTTGTATGTTTATGTTCTGCTGAAAGGGCATGTATGCATTCGAGTGGATTGACTGGTGTTTGGCTGGTTACGCGTTGGCCCGTTTCTAAATGCTAAACAGCATGTGTATGTGTTTGTGTTAACACTGCAGAGACGATATGGGCGCTTGTTTGTTAAACTGCGTGAGAGTGCGTGGGAGTGTGTTTGTCTGTTCTCCTCAAACTGAGAGAAAGACAGGGAGCAAAAACATGGATGGAGTAGATTTTTCCCTGACACTATCTAAAAGAACAATCTGTCGTATACTCGGGTGAGACGCTAATGTATCTTCTTCGGACTGCAGTATATCTAAGTGCCACTTGTTGAGGAGACCTGAGTAACTGTTAGATGGTGGCGGAGACAAAGACTACCGCATTAAACTGCTGTTTTATTGAGGCAGGGGTTGCGTGTTTACCTTTCGGAGCGTCGCCTTTCATCGCTGTAGAGTAATTGCACTTGTCAGTCCTTGATCGTGGCTGACAAAACAGGACATGATTATCTGCACCAAATGTTGTTTGGTGGGAGTCGTCCTTTGATGTCATTATGCGTTTCGGGTGAGGTTTCACTTATGACATCATCGAAAGCAACTGAGAATCATTCCTGCTACCCTGCAAAGTAAACGCAGTAACTACACCAACTCTAAACTGTAAAACAAAAAGTATAAATACCTCACCTTGTTTTCTGAATCTGAGCTTAGTTGATCAAAACCTGACTGTTATAGGACAGATTATAATTTAAGACACACATTTTTGGTCAATTATCTCAGTTTTGACTAAACGTGTAGTTACTGCAATTGGCCTTTGCACTGTAATATTTTTCCACAAGTATTGTTGATGTGGAATAGGTTGTGATCTGTGTTTTGCGTGTCTTTGTGGTTTAACGCTTATGTAATGCTCACACCCTCAGTTTCACCACAACCGTTAGAATAATGATCTCAATCAACAGTGATGGGGTAAATAGAGGATGAGCCACAATATTATGTCACGCATCTGTGGGGATGTTGGATTAGGTTAGTAACCCTTGCTCAGGATTCGCAACTTGTTATCTTTGACTCCTTGTTGTCTTTTCCTGTGTTGTTTGTACTGTCATAGCTTTTAGCAGACATCTGAATTACTGTGATCCGATGCACCTTGGTTAGCGTAAGCTGTAGCTCGCCAGGGCTAAATTGTACCCTATTGGCTGCCGTGTTGCTATGCGTATCTTTATGTGTCCTGTTCACTCTGGTGGGATAAATGTCCATCTGTAATGGGCTGAGCACTGATCAGGGATAGAACGTATATCTTTCATTTCTCTTTCTTCCACCCTTTCATCCATAAATCATTAAATCGTTGTCTGGATTAATCTGCCATTGCAGTGTGTTTAAGGCGGGGTGCACGGTGGGTGGGTGGGCGGGGCTAAGCTGTGGCAGCTCTGTGATTGACAGCCAGGTGATGGGACAACCCGACAGCTCAGAAACTGAGCAAACAGTTGGAATGTCACTCTCTCTCTTGATCTGTCTTTCTAACTGCTGCCCGTTTCTCCCGCCGCAGTGTTTCCCTGCAGATTGAGCATCAGCTACCTCATGGACATTTCTGTTTTCATGTGGTGCAATGTCTCTCTCTCTATCTCTATCTCCTCCCTTGTTCTGAATGGTTGCCATGGTGACAGCTGCGCACAGCGGAAGCAGTGCAGAGCTGAATTCACACCATCTCACCATTAACCACCTGAATGTACTTGCATGCACAGGGGCCAAGCATCTTTTGCACAAAGCTCCCACGTACTTACCCATGCACGTACACACGCAGGTAGTCTGTGAACAATTTTGTTGTCACGGTCTCACAGTGCATGCATTCAATCACGCTCACTCACGCTCTTAGCATTTCATTTCACACATCTTATTGCTTGTAGTTACAAACACAGATGGTTGTTTGGTACAGTACACATGGCAGTGCGGTTTGGAAATCAAAAAGATAGCCTGGGTCCTCGTCCCTTGCCCGAGATTTGACCACTGCAGTGGTGCAAAGAGAATCTTATGACTTTGATTGGTCAAGCTTGGTGTGTGCCCCAAGACATCCCGTCTGGGAAGGGACGGATGTCTTAGACCCCACACTCTGCCCGTACACAGACAAGGGCACCTGGGACCACAGAATTTTCCTTTACCAATACGGATGTGTCTGATGTTCAATGAGATATACCTTCAAAGAGATTGACTAGAGATCAGACCCCTTCCGACCCTTAAGGAGATCTGCATTAAAAACATGCCCTGCTCCCGGGCACTAGACCTGGGCACGGTGATCATTCACAGATGGACTAGTTTAGGCTGGCTTAAAAATTTAAAGGGAGGGCACAGATATGGAGTAGATTGTGCAAGTGTGCACCCAGTTCTCATTAGACTCAGCAGTTTTTTACAAATTATTATCTGGATTGTTGTGTCTGTCAAGATATAGGAATGATTGGAAAAATGTGTGTGTGGGGGGAGGGTTGGGGGGGTTGTAAGGTTTATACATCATAAACTTTATAAGCCGGGCTCATGAATATTAATTAGGTGACATAACATTGACCAGTAATTGTAAGTGATTTAAGATAATTGGGTGTATTGGGTGCATATTTAAATTACCTCTTACTAATCGTCAGTCCGTTCAACTGTTGATGACTGCTTGACACAGGTTTCTTCTTGGTTTTAAAGCTGTATTTTTTAAGTGTGTTAAAATGGGTAGAACATCTACATTTTATCCTCTCTGTCTTTTGCCTCTGCCGTACCTCCCCACCCCACGGCTGCCCTTGCTTCACCTCTCAGCTGAGTGTTAAACACACAGATCTGCATCCCCTTACCTCCCACTCAGATCCACACACATACACCATGCCCTAGGAGAAACACACTGATCTAAACAACCAGATGGGTGTTTAAAACCATTACGTCTCCAAAGATAAACTCACAGAGCTCGTGAAATGCCAGCAGTGTCTCGGGGCGGTATATATGTGTGATGGTGTGCAGGTACAGCAGAAGACTGGATGGGGGGGAGGTGGGCTACACTTATCTGCTGTGATCTCGGAGGAAGTTAAAGGGCCCCCTCTTGCAAATTGCAGAGATGGGGCCTGGTGAGGGTACTGGAGTGGGAGAGATCCAGGAGAATCCGATCCAGGACTTTTAAGGGGGTGGCTCCACATTCTCTTTATTTACTCTTAATGTCAGGAATCCCCACCCACTCGATCAGAGCAGCGTGTGCCTGGGGGCAACCAGCGTTGAGAAACCGCAGATGCTTTTAATGGAGGCAGAGATGAACAGAGAGAGGCGAGAGGAAGAGCACAGATGAGGGAAAGCATGACAGTGTCCCATTTTAGCAAAATATCGCTTATCTCCTCATTGTTTTGCTATGATGGAGAGAGTTTTGAATGGTTGTCGATGCAACGAGCGATCCATCCATACAAATGTATGTCATACACAGCAGGCTTTTATTTCACCCTGAGCTGGAGGGCTTCGTGCTGCTTGCCAGGTGGGTGGTTCACAGCAAAAAATAAAGCTGAGCAGGTTGTTGATACACCCAATTTTTTCTATTTCTCCTTTTGTTCTTCAACTCCTTGAAACAGCATATTGCAACATAGCACGGGTGGTATTGTATCTTGTGGTGACAGCTCCGCCCACCAGGAACATTTAATGCCTGTATGGTAAATGTAGTGTAACGCATTCACTTCTGCAATACAGCAGGAAAAATTTAACACTGATGCCATCCTGCAAGGAGGAAATAATATTTTGAGGGGTTTCCCCTTGAACAGCACTTACACGTCTGTATTTAGACACCCGTAGAGTTCACACTTCTATATGTGTAGACGTTTATGCACACCGGTGCCAGAGAGGAAAGCACAGGGCGGCTAACAAGTCCCATCATGCCCGGCAACAAGGGGAGGGTGACCCACACCCGGAGTGCATGCAGCTTAGTGTCATTAAAAGTGACATATTCACTCACCACAAGGAGGTTGTCGTGAGGAAAGGCACTTCCACACACGCACACACACACACAGTTTATGCCTACAACATTGCTTTTGATCTTCTGGAGTGGAGGCCTGCATTGAATGGACAGACGTGTCGGGTCATGCCAGTGTTCCCGCCCCCCTGACCCCCACCGCACACATCAGCTGAACAGTGACACTCTGAGGAGGATGCAGTTATTAGGGGCCCCGCTGTGAGGCCCCCAGTCTGTGACTCACCCCATACAGCACGTAATCCTCTACTTCCCCTCTTCATTCTCGTCATGCTGTCTTTCTTGTCAGCGTTGAGCTGGCATGCCGTTCACATTGATGGAACGTTCTTCTGTGATTGGAACAGGATTGCGAAATGCCTCTATTTATGGGACCGGGTCAGGTTGTTTGATGTTGATGTTTGTTTCGTTGTGATGAGAGTTGTGTTTACAGAATGACATCATGTCGGACAGATGTTGGCATCTGTGCTTCTTGGGCGATTAGATGGCGATATGTGTTTGTTTTGAGGAAACCCTTATGAAGACACTTTTGATACTGTATCTCACATCCCTTATCTGAGCTTTGGTGCCTTGCTGAGAGGCACAACAATACCACATCTCATCATAGGGATTTGAACCCTTAACACTGTTGCCGCCAGCGCTAGCGTTATCTGGCTTAGCACACGCTTTTTGCTGGAAGTAAAATGTGTGGCAATCTTCTAATGTATTAATTCATCAAACGCATCATTGTTGTTGTTATTTGAGAATTGCTCTCCCCATGTGCCCTGACATGACATAATCTGTGTGTGATTTTTCTAAAGCACATAATTTAAAGTGAACCTGTCACAAGGGAAAAGACAGCAGGGTAAAGTCACTGAACAGTTGGGGCAATTTTTGTGTGCTGTATTTCAGAGCAAAACTTGAGGCTTATTTGCTCTTTTACTAGCTTTTGCAATGCAATTTAGCCAAAGTACTAAACAGGTGAAAATGCACTAAATGAGGTCAGTTTAAATGAAGTCGGTGTCATTCTTTTAAATGTAAACACGTCTTCTTTTTATGTAAATTAGGCTTATTAACGATTGCATTTTGTTTAGCCTGTCACAATTAAAAATTCAAAAATTATTACTGCTCAAGAAGATGGCATGTAGAATTTTATATAAAAGGTGAAAGGTAAAAATATTTGGGGTTTTTTTGTTGATCAGAGCTGCACTAATTCTATTGATTGACTGATAAGAGCATTATAATCAGGCATGTATGTAGACGTATGGCACTTTTAAAAAGAGCTTCAGGTACCTGCATCACAGTGGTGGACTGATGCTATACAGATCTCAGGTGAACAGACAGAACATGCTAATAAACAGAGCTATCAAACAGTGCAGTTAATGGTAAAGTGAATTCACACAAAGACAGAAATGTGTGTCTGTATATTTGTTGGTTTCTCCTGCTGTACATTAGAGAGCTCATTTGCAAATAGACTCTTTAACCATTAATGCTCTTTTTTTGGTAATCTAATCCTGGTGGCATACAAACATTATTTTTACAGTTTTTCTAGTGCAATATTTTTTGGGGGAAGATGTTGTGGAATGATGTTGACACTGTTATGTGTAAAATTTATGATGTACTCTGATATTTTCATCACAGAAATCATGTGAATGGCTTTCAGCCAACCACTGCCCCAGGCTTTTGGACAGACTGTTTAAAGCTGTCCATGTAAGAGTGCTAGATTAATTCCAGATTTATCCCTATTACTGCAGATTTTCTCCTTTCTTTCTTTCTTTCTTTCTTTCTTTCTTTCTTTCTTTCTTTCTTTCTTTCTTTCTTTCTTTCTTTCTTTCTTTCTTTCTTTCTTTCTTTCTTTC
>JAZGTK010004054.1:12496-25518 GCA_036877625.1 Ambastaia sidthimunki
TCTCTCTCTCTCTCTCTCTCTCTCTCAGTTGTTCTTAATTTTCCTTCCTCCCTTCATCCCTCCCTTCCTAACTTCCAGATTCATCCCCATTCCTGATGTTGCTTTCTCCCTTTATTTTTTCCTTTCGTCCTTCCCTTCACCTTATTGTTGACTTCAGCAATACTAGTACCTGCAGCAGAGGCGTTAGAGGTAAACGGGGTGGCCTCATGTTTCTGTGCAAGCATGAGTGCTGGAGGGGAGTTTGGCAGCTCTCTCTGGGTTCCCATGCCGTGTTTGCGTGCTCGCTGCTTGGATTCCTGACGACACTCTAGCAGGGAGAGACACTATCAGGGGCGTGTTGTGACTCGCTTACAGTAGAGGATGGGAGAATGGGAGTAAAGAGAGAGGGACATTGGGACACAGAAAAGCAAAATATAAGAAAACCTGAGGACTGTGTTTGTCATGTCACAGGTGCATCAGAACACAAAATCAAAAACAAGGGAATTATGGGACACTGACCTTATTTTTTTGTTGCTGCTTCACTGAATGCTTTTGTAAGGGGGAGCGGTTATGTGGGGTGTGTGGGTTTGTGTGCAGGGTTCCAAAGCAGTGTCAAGAAGAGATCAGCCAGGGATCAGCTTTAGGGATCAACCAAAGGGGAGGATTATGCTCCGCGCTCTCCTGATGCCCTCAAACTAAAGAACAGCAGAAAAAAGGGCTAGGTTGAAGGGGAGCAGGTGATTTGGGAAGACCTGAGCATTGAGGTGTCTCCAAGCCCCAGCTCCAGGGCCTGGAAAAGAAGGCACTTATCTGAAAGAACCAGGCAGGGAACAGTTAATTGCCTGACAGCAATGGGAAATGCCTCCTTTTGCTCCCTCCCTTGCTTCCCCTCCCCTCTCTCTCTCTCTCTCTCTCTCTCTTCCACTGTCTTTCTCCACTCTTTCTCTCTCTCTTGCTGTGCTGTACAAGTAGGTGTTCCCTGTGTGATGTGAGAGCGTGTATATAGGAGCCCAAACATTCAGAAGTTCAGAAACTCAAGCGCGCCAGTTACAAACTTCCTGCAGGACTATCTGTATTTTCTTACCATTGTGGATTTACATTTTTCCCTCTTGTTTTGGCACTGACACAATGTCAGAGGGTAAGAAGAGGGAACGGAATGGGAGAAAGAGAGGAGGAAAGAAAGGACACAAAGACAACAGAAATTCCACAGAAGGTAAATAGAAAACTCACGCAAGGTGTGTGTGTGTGTGTGAATGTGCGCGTGTGGAAAAAAAGGGTTCTGGGGTGAGAGGTGGGTGTGAGGCATGTGAAAGAATCTGTCTCCTTGTCTTGTCAAAGCTTGCTGTGTACATTTATCACACAGGTGGACTTCCTAAAGCAGTCAGCATGTAGCAGCAAATCTTTCCTTTGAGGAGTAAATGCGTAATTGTTGCATTAATGTGTGTTTTGCGTGCAAGTCAGAGCTTCATTCGGACTGGCGTGTGCCGTGGAGTCCTCACTAAACTCCTACTCCGGTTTTCTTGTGTCACAAGTGCTGGCGGCTATTCCCAACACTCCCACCTACACCACTTACCTGATTCCTGCGTATTGTCGGCTAATGAGTTCGCATTGTCGCGCAATTTCAGTCAAACCGTGGGCTGCCTCCCCACTCAACCTCTCATTGCTGAACTCAAGCACTTTTTTTGAGAGTTTTCTTTCAAGGGTTTGTCCATGTTTCCGCTGCGGTGCTGGCACGCTGCGCTAGTACAAGCAGCTGCCTCACCGTTTCAACGCAGGTTTGCACTGCGGGGAGACAGTTGTTACTGTGAAGCATGTGAAACGTCAGGGCTGAGAGTTTTTTGAATGGGGGCTGAAGAGCGTGATTCAGAGGTCCGCTCTTCACCCTGTTGCCGCTGCTACTGCAAGTCACGGCTTGTCACTGCAGTCTGACCCTGAGGTCGGGGAGCGAGACAGCGGGAGAAAAAGACAAATCCCTCTTTGCCTAGTCACATACCCCAGTATGCTAGTATATGATGATTCACACTTAACAGACTCCCTTGTCTTTCCCAGGCTCACTTGGAATCTGCGCTTACGGAATTCCAAGATTTCTCCAGATCTGAACTTTCATCATTCATCATGTTCTACCTCTGAATGATGGCTTATGAAACATTTTGGCTGATCTGGTTGTTTTTAGTTGCCAAAAAAGTATATAACTCGGATGGTTTACACATTTTACCTTGTTTAAATATTCCACAAAATCACAAAAGTGTCAGCAAATTCCATCTGAGCCTGGTCTGTTAAACGAGACACATGCCCTCTTACATTTTACATTACAAGTGAATTTTGCATGTATTCTTCCCTAAAAATGTTTTTGTTTAAAATACTGTGACAATAAAGCTTCTATTTACATGTCTTGTAAATAGACCTTTGAAATGAGAACATTTAAATTTACTAATAGAAATGTTGTCTATTTAATTAAGTCTGTTCCACTATAGTTCCCTTTTGGATGAAAAAAACTTTATGACTTTGAGGTGAAGAACTGTTACAGTCCACATGGCAGGATCCTTTAAAGGTCTTTTGAATGTTTGAGACTCACCTTGCTGTGAAACTCTTATAATTGAATTATATTAGAGGGTCATGACATGGAAGTACAGTATAGAATTCGGGTGTCTCTCTGTGTCCCGCACGCACGTACCTTCCCCCTGCCTTTCATTCATTTACAGACAAATCTTTGGATCTTTTTGTGTCTTGTCCCTTGAGGGGGGTGTTTCCTACCCTGTTGCCCTGAGGCTTGATTTGGAGGGCTCTGAATGAGAGAGTATTGTGTTCCCCCAGCGCAACACACCTTTTATGTGGTTCTAATTTCTGTCTTTTGACACGCTTGGCCTCCCAGTACTAACACAGGTGTAATTTAACAGGCTTTAACAGTGAGATATAACATTGTATAGCCTGTGCTCTTCTCTTTTAAATGTGGTTGCAGATATACGTCAGCTGTGTGTGGCTTGCGGTAGAGAGAAACAGTGTTGTAGAGTGATACTAATCACCTGTGCTGTGTCTACGGAAACAAAGCGCAGCTGTGAGGGGAAAAACTGTGCCCGGGAGAAGTTTTACACAGTGTCTCCTGAGACACAAGACGGTTGTGTGTGTAGCTCTGTTTTTCTGGTTTGATGTACACAACACCTTCTAAATATAAACGAGTTCTGATTTAGCTCAGTTCTTACATAAAAGGCAAGACACAAAGCTAAAAAATCTGAATGATTGACCTTAAAAAAACTCTTTTAAAAATGAAGTACTTTCTAAATAAGATAACACAGAATGGATAATTCTGAGGAATAGTGTGCTTTTACACTTCGATCTGTTTAAAAAAATAATCAAAAGAATTTTAAACTATACACATTTTTCAAAGTGATTGATTGTGTTAACATGCAGCTATATTTGGCATACACGCCACAGAACCAATTGCCAAGACCACACATGTGTACAGTATAGCTTTCCTTCACCGTGTGTATCTAAATCATTTCTCTTTCAGTGATAAACCACATTTTGGTTTATATGCAGAAATATTTGGAAATTTCTTTTTTGTTCCTGGATATGTCTACAGAGATATCCCGCTCCGTTTTGTGAATACGAGGTGTACACAGTGGTTGGGATTTATTTAGTCTGTTAAGTAAGTGTAACAAGATAGGAGCTGCTGAGATCAGAATATGTTCCACATTTTCCTCCCTGATTGTGTTCCAGAAAGGCATATCACTTCAGATTTTCTGTGATCATTTCCACGTTTGACTCGTCCTGTCTGTATTTAGCAACTTTGACAAAGAGGAAGAGGAAACTAGAATGAAAAACGGGTTTCTAAGTAATGGATCATGTATTTACATAACCCATATTTACCTAGAATATTATAGTGATATATAGATTGTTATCTGATAAACAACGTTTGAGAGGCACATTGGCCGCTGTGCGTCACGAGACATGAATCACGCAGCTCATCAAGCCATGAGAGCAAACGCAGCATCACCTCAGGCTATGATATCTACAGTTCCTCAAAAAACAGGCTTGGCTTTCCAGAACAATGTATGTATCTCATGTGATTCTTGTGTGTTAAATCTAAATTTAGCACACTAATTTACAAACTGTATATATTTCCCTGCTAGGAAGTATACTTGACATTTTGAAAGGTGTATCCTCATGCAGGGAAGTTTTGCATTGTTTATTTTCATATAGGTCATTTTAATTTAACAGACAGAAGTGTTTTGGTTTCTGTTGATAAAATGGATCAAGTTAGTGAAGAGGTCAGGCTATTTTTTTGCACAAGAGTGAGAATATGTTTTAAGTCAGGGGTATTTCCAGTTTACAAATGGTAATACATATAAAAAATAAACTATTTGTTTAAGATCAGATCAAAGTTTATTTTTAAACGCTGATCATTTATTTAACTTTGGAGTTACAGTAGAACTAAGATTTCGTTGCTTGCGTTTTAATTTTACAATGTCATATCAGCAAATTAGCCAGTCATATTTCATTGCACAAGCATACCTGCTGTATTTTCCCCAATTGTGAGTTTTTTTTTGATGAACCTGGTTTTATGTGACTATTTTTATACCCAGCATATGTTTGTCTAATTGCATCCGCAAGCTGGGATTTATCTTAAGGACCTAGTCTGACTCAAAAATGGTTTCATTAAGTTATTTAAATCTGTTTTGATACTACTGTTATTTTGTAAGCCCTGTCTTTAATCAAGCATATTTTTTTTCTGCATGTTTAAAATGACAATATATAGTTTATATGAAAGCAGTAAAAGGGTTTAAGGTTTTTTTTCGCAAAATGAAATCTGTTATGAAAAGTACAAAAAAGTAGATCAAGAAAAAGAAACTTGTTGCCAATAAGAAACTTGTTAAAGTTATTATTAATATTATTTTATTATTTTTTAGTTTCACTGAACTGAACATAAGAAATAAATGGAGATTATATAGTTAGATATAATAAAGTTTGATTGATATTGTGCTGATTCAGTTGGTCTTTTCTCCAGGCTTATCTTGCTTTGGGAATGCTCCATAAACAGAACTGCATATTTCAAATCCTGCTAAAATAATACTCAGTGTTGGTGAAAACTCTAGTGAAATATTTTCAGTTGTCACTCTCAGCAATAAAAAGCCTGCGATAAAATGAGATCTACATCTCACACACACACACACACACACACACCACATACCTGTTAGCAAAGCACACACCTCTGGTGCGATCCAGCGATTTTTGTTTTCGGACAGAGTTTTGGTGTGTGAGATTTCTTTGGAATACTTAAACTATGTATTCAAACAAGATATGTGTCATAACACGAAAGTGAAAATTAATTCCCCCTTACTTGGATACCTAGAGAAGGTGAAACAAGTGTGATTTCTGCCATCGCAGGATAGCAAAGTTTCAATAATCCTTTCTCTCTCTCCAGACCGCAGAACGATTTAGTCAGTTTAAAGAGAGCTTTGGCAATGTCCCTCAGGTTATGCATTTCCAAGCCATTTCTGAATTACAAGCAGAGCCACCAAGAGACGGCAAAGGTGTCATGTGGGTCTCGTAAAATGTGACGGTTGTGTTAAAGCGCTGATGAAATATGCTACCTGAGGGGCAGTATGGTGAAATAATCTGCATGCTTAGGAAGCCCAAACAAACATTCCCGTCGCATATAATGACACGTCGCGCATTATTCATGTGCAATATTAAGTTAAATTAGCACTACACTTGAAATGACCTGAAAATAATGGATTTCCGTCTCGGGCTATTATGATTAAGTTAGCATAAGGGTTTATTTTTCTTTACATTAAGACATGATGACGCTTAATATACCGCATCACGCACATGTGGCTTTAGTGATGATTTGCCGTGATGAAGTGCAACATGATGGTTTTCGGCACCTAGTTTAGTGCTTTACAGTCTTGTGTTTGATCTCTTCCTGAGTTTGAATAGTCTAGTATGACTCTGTCATGGAGTATGACTGAATAAAGCTGTGGATTACTCTGGATTCATGGAAAACATGGAGCATACAAATCGCTCGCCCCACCCTTCTTATCTGAACACGGGCAAGTATCGCCCTGCATGTACAAAAGCAACTCGGAACAAGATGCCTCATGTCAGTCATTCAACAAAGCACACATCATTATTGAAGTGTGTCTTTCTGACCTCTTATATGGCCTAATTCTCTATCAGCTCAGCCAGGCTTCCGCTACGGTATACGTCTGTCAGTCACGCTCTCTGTAATAAAGACGGGCAAGCGAAACACATACTTACTTCACTTGAATTTACATGAATGCATTTTGCAGGCGCTTTTAACCAAAGTCAATTAATGTGCGTGGAGTTTATGTTCAGTTTATGTGTTACCTGGGATTAGAACTCATGACCTTGGTGTTTGTAGAGCAACATTCTACCGGCTGAGTTACAGGAACACTTTATCAGAATCACTGAGCAATAAACTGTTACGGTTTGAGGTGAGATGGAGCTACAGTTAAACGTTCAGGGAAAATACAGCTTTTGCTTGCTCATACAGCTTTCTGATGGCAGATAAATCCTGTTTGTTTTGTATAACGGCTCAGACAACAAAGACTCGGTTTTGTTTTTACGTGACTTTCTGTTGTGTGTCATAAAATCACATTTGTGTGAGATGAGTGTTCGTTTATTTTGCAGTGGATGTTTGTTTCTGTATTAAATATATTGTTTAACTTCAGTTATCTTTTCCGTTTAATTAAAAGAAAATATTGAATTCAGAGGGTTTCTTTCAGAAGCAAATTCAGCACAACTTCACTTAGCAAAAACATACAGGGAGATTACAGTATCCTTAAATATTTTTATAAAGAATCACGTCGCCAGCGCCAGTATTTTATCAGACTAATGGGCTCTGAGGTGTACTGACAGCAGAGAGCATTAAATGGTGTGGAGCAGAACTATATTGGACACTTAGAGGTTTTTCTGAGACAATGCACATCACTGGAGGCTGTCATAGGAAACCTGAGATGCTATTCGACTGACACTACAATCCAAACATCTTGCCAAAGGCTGTCAGCATCAGCACCAGAGCCGTCTGCAGCGTTCAGCCCATTAAAGCAGATGGTTGGATGAAACAGTTGTTTTTTTCTGGGACAGGAAAGTGGGACAAATATTTCTAAATTAGGAGGCCTGCTGATTGTTTTAACAACCTGTGTCAAGATTTTAATTGATGTTAATGAGTGTGTATTTTAAGCTGTTTATTTATTTATTTTTGATGCCTCCCATCCTTTTCAATTATGGGTGAAGACGTTTAATTAGGTATTGGCAGTGCACACTGTCAAATTAGGAAGAGACAGACAGGGATGTTTGTATAAATGGATTCACCTTGGGAAGGCCCAAAGAGGTACAGTTCTCTGACTCCTGCCCCAGCCCTAGGGCAACATTTGCCCTTCTTTTATTCAGGACAGTAGGGCACAGCCAAATAGCATCGCCCAGTTCTGCCCCTCGGTTGTCCAACCGCAACTCTTTGAAGCTGCGTGATTGCAGAGTCTGAGTCTGCATTAATCCCATGATGCATTTCCTGAGTGAGTGTGCATGGTAGCGTCTGGGCATGTGGCAGCCCACGTGTAGCAACTGCACCTTTGTTGGGAGTCTTCCATTTTGTCCATGTTTTGACTGTTTTGTAAGATCTGGTGTCAGCTAATTGATGCTCTGTGAAGTAGCTGTCGTCAGCGGTTCTTACATAATTTCAAAAGACTTTTACAGGACAAGCCAAGTTTCTCCGCCCTTTTCGATTAAACAGATAATTAGCTGAGAGTAATGTTTAAGCTGCCATTTTCTTTGTAAACAGTTGTTTTGACAACGTTATTTTGACTGTTTTTACTGTAAGCCCCAGACTCATTGAGGGATTTGGTTGTATATTGCCATTTATGAATTGGTTGAATTTAGATAAGCTAGTTTAAGGTAGCAGGTCATTAGCTAATTGACCAGCCACTCTTTAAATTGGTTTGACTGACTTGTTTCTGGTTTGTTGATGGTCTAGAAGCTTCTGACCAGCTAGACCAGTTAAAAACACACCGCCATGCTTTATGTTCAATACGGACAGCCACTGAACAGCCAATTTTTTAGAATGTTTCTTTGTTCTGATGAGTATGAACAAATGCTGTTACACAACATCTACTTTAAGTTTTCACCTAATGGTTGTCCTGCGGTTCTGTTAGCATGCTCAGATATGCGATCAAGATTATGAAAGTGAACAGCAACATAAATGCAGCGCTTTGATCATAGGTTTAAATGTGCTGCATTGATCCAAGATAGCAGAGAGAACTTGCGTTGCTAGCATCTCTGGTGACATCATCTGACCCGCTGAGAGACTTTTCTGGATGTTTCTCTGTCTCTCTATTAATTTCTTTGTTTCTCTTCTTCATAAACGTATTATCCACAGCGCAATATGTTGGTGTTAAAGATGAAGTGTCATTTCTACGCCACCAGCCATATTCCTAAAACGATGACACGCTCCCCTTCTACCATTGGTCAGACAAACAAGTAGCCCCGCCTCAAACTTATGCCATTGGAGGAGACGATGTTGCTGTGTTATACTTTTCAAACAAACAAATTGTTAACCAAAAACTACAACTGTAATCTTTCTTTTCTATAGCTGCTGCTCCCACACTGAGGCGTATGAAGAATCCAGTGTTGGTGGACGAGGGAAGGAAACTAATTGTGAAGTGTGAGGCCTCTGGCAACCCCACCCCAGAGTACAAGTGGTACAAAGATGGTGCTGAGCTGAAAAAGAGCAAAGAGATCAGAATCAGGAACGGCAAGTGAGTGAACATGTCTGCTAGCTTTGATATATTCAAGCAGAAAGTTCTAGAAGAATATCATGACCTTCACATGTAGACACTGCCCTTTTTCTTCTAATTAAGGTGAAGTGTTTGAGCATGCATGCCTATTATATTGTTAAAGCAATAGCTCACCCAAAAATGAACACTTTCATATTTACCACACAACATTTTTAAAGAATGTTCACATATTTTTATAATACACTAGCAGTTTGTAGTGATCATGGCCCATAAAGGGACAAAAAGAACCAAGTAGTACTATAAAAGCCCCATTAAAGCAGTCCGTATGAAGATATGGAGATGGAAAGTGTGTGGAGAATGGAAAAACTGTGCTGTTTTCCATGTCTTCTGAAGCCACATAGCCTTATGTGAGAAACAGGCTGTTATCTAGTGATTTACTTCTGCTGCAGCTCTCAAATCAAATATGGCGGCCATGGCGCAGGTTGGATGTCAGCACCATCAGAAGACATTGGTTCCCGAGTGTCTCTTTTCCAAATGTTTTGATGTCAAACTTGCACCAAAAGTGCCATTTGATTTCAGAGCCACAGTTGTGGTGAAGATTACAAGTGAATAATCTACAGCAATGTAAAGCTTGCTTTCATTATAAACCAGAACACATATAGAAGCCAAATGTTGTTTTTAATGAAAGTGAGCTTTACATTCTGTTATATAGCTCTGTTCTGTCAGTTTATACACCTGAATTTATTTCTGATTTATATAGAATTGTAATCCATTCCAAATCCACATTTCAGATTTTCCATTCACTCTGTTCATGCCATAGCATTTGAATTTGTTTAAAATATTTATAATATTTTATAATATTTATTTTAAACTGCTTATAGTCACTGTGTTAATTGCAATATAGATGTGGTGTTAAAGGCCCTTGCTACAGAATCATGCAACCCCATTTCACACTCTACAGCATTCACATACTGGAGAGTTTGTCCCAGTTCCTTTTATGTTTTGGAATTCTTGACACCTACTTCTCTTTTTGAAGGAAAAACTCCAAAGTCCAGATCGGCAGAGCAAAGCTGGAGGATTCTGGGAATTACACGTGTGTCGCAGAGAATATTCTGGGAAAGGACAATGGCACCAGTACTGTGCATGTGCAAAGCAGTAAGTGCAAGCCTCAATAAAACTGTAAAGACTTGTTAAAAACAGTACATGGACCATTTAGTTGGATCAGAATGTTACACTAAGAAAGTCAGGAATGTGTCTGCTGTTTTTGATTTTTGGTGTCTACAAAAATACTTTCTTAATTCTGTTCCTAATTACATTTGATTTTAGTATCAGTTTGTCCCAGATGTTTCTCCAAAAATTCAGTTGGAGAAAAATCTGAAATGGTATAGTATAGCTCATATAATTCTGTTTTTAACATTTTTAAAGAAATGTTTGAGAGTCATACTGAATTATTTTGAAAATGTTGGAATAAGATTTGAGATCAGTGCTGTCTACACAATCGAGACGCATTTGAGATAACAAAAAGTTTTCGCTTGTAGTTTTTCTTTTCTGTGGAGGTGCATGTGATGAGAGATTGTGTTCTTTATCACAACATACTTAAATAACCCAACCATGTGTGTTTATATCAGGCTTTACGTGTATCTGTAAGTGCATAGTTGGCTGATCTTCCACACTAAGATTTCTCCAGGTATCTCACACTCAGGGGTAAAGCTGAGAATGTTTAAATGTCAGCTTGTGTGTGTGTGTGTGGCAGTGTGAAGATCCGGAGAGCTGCGTGCATGCGTGTGTTTGTGTATGTTTCACTCTGATTGTTTGTCGGCATGTCAGGCACCCCGCAACAAGTCTCACTGTGTCACGACAGCAGACTTCACACACACACGCACAAACACACACGCAGGTATAAGGAAGGAAGAGGCAAGACTGAGCCCATCAGAGGTGGTGTGGCCCCAGGCTCGGGGAGGGGCCTTCCCCAATACACTTCTCACAAAAAAACACAGATCAACAGTCTGAATGAGGCCTCCACCATTGAAACACAGATGCACCCAGGGGAGCAACAATACATTTCTCACAGCTTAGGAAATACCTTCAGCTGAGATTGAATAATATACTGTTTCACAGCCCGATGGTGCAAATTACAAGAAGTGATCATATCGTTTGTGTAGTGGTTAAAGATGGGTCACAATGGTCAACTAGTTTCTGTAGATTTTTAAATAAATTC
The DNA here is from genome assembly GCA_036877625.1 of Ambastaia sidthimunki. Lineage (NCBI taxonomy): Eukaryota > Metazoa > Chordata > Actinopteri > Cypriniformes > Botiidae > Ambastaia > Ambastaia sidthimunki. Next base: position 23,447 of record JAZGTK010004054.1, read on the forward strand.
TGTTTATAGTTTTAAAATTTTTAGCAGCAGTGTTTTTTAATTGTTGTATTTACTTTTTTCAGAAGGATTTTTTTTGTGTTTTTTGAGCGCCACATCATGTGTCTCTGTCATTTTGTTTTTAAAGACGAACGTTGATTTTTTTTCATTCGGTTGCACTTTGTCTAGCTGTGTTGAATGCAAGAATGTCTTATGTAAATGTCCGATTGGGGTCAGGTGAACTCAAAACAAGCCTCATTACACAGCGTAAGACCGATTACTCCACTAGTCTTTCAGCCAAACCACAGCCTAGTCCATTTTAAAAATATGTCGTTTTGCACATTCGTAATTGCACTCGGGGGGACTGAGAAGAGGTTTATAATTTATTCTCATTGCTGATGAGATTGATTGATTTCTTCATGAGGTCATCGGTACAATGGCTTCTATTAAGAAAGACTGCGACGTTTCGGGGGTTGTAGCAATTGTATGCACTAGTGCTGTCTGTGACTTCAGGAAGAAGAATGAGGGAAGCAGCAGTCAACAGGGAAAAGTGAGGAGAAATATTGGACAGGAGAGGTGATGTACGAGGAAGAGAGGGAAGAGGTAAAAGGAGGTAAACAGAGAGAGAACAGAAAGCCATTGATGGAGGTAGAGCCAAAGACAGAGAGATATAGGCAAGGAGACCCAGCTGCTTCACAGGGGCAGCTGTTTCAAGACCATTTTATAATGCGGTTGTGGACTGCTGGCTCTGTCTAGGCATTCGGCCAATCGTGTGCTGCTTCTCCGCTCAGCGGCCAATCAGATGGCGGGACTTCCTGGCTGATTTTTGTCACTGCTGCACTGATAGTATGACACAGGAAATTAATCTCTCTTCATAAAGGCTGTTTTTCATCACGCACCTCCCTTTTAAACAGCTCCAATAAACACACACATGCATATTTTTGCTCTTTCAGCAGTAAGGTTAACAAGATAACTGAGCAGAGTAATTGGACTCATTAATTATAGCCGATCGGGGTTGAAGTTATGGCTGTTTAGGGGTGAACTGAGGCTGTCCGGGGAACATCAGAGTGGATGGAAAAAGACCCTGTGACCTTGGAACTGCAATTAATGAAGACAAACAACAGACAATTTTAAGGCCCACCCCCTTCCTGTTCCAGTCCCCGGGGGGCGAATCGGCTGCATGATTGCGCAGCACACTCATAATAGATGTCTCTAAACCCAATACTACAGTGTTTTCACCCTTCAGCGTCCGCTTCACGGTGGTCCGATGTGTGCGTGTTTGTATGAGTGTGTATGTGTCAGTGTTGAGGTAACTCTGGTTTATCAAAGCATTGTGGTGTCACAGGTCACCAAACGGGTGAAGGAGGACAAGAAAAGGTCAGGAGGTCATGAGTGCTTCCATCATGGACATACACTCGAAGGACAAACAAGCTCCCTGTGCAGACAGCAGTATTAAGTGTTACAAATGGGCTATTGCACCAAACTATTTTCACACAACCCCCCCTAAAAATTCTAGGGGGGATTAAGTATTAGTTTATCATAGTATGTACATTTATTATAACATGCATTTTGTAGACCATATCAACATATTCATTTTTCTTACAGAATCAGAGAAGGTCAAAATGAAGTGAAGTTTACAACTCGTAAAAAATAATTTGTTATTAGATCCAGTAATTGGATATTCAGTTACAAAAATTATGGTGGGACCTTATTTTATCCATTGGAAATTGATTGGCTCATAAAAAGTGGGCGTTGCCTAAAAGAATAGAGACAATTGACTGTAGCAGAATATTTTACATGTAAAAGGGATTGGTGACATCTGAAAATGTTGCTTTGGTTATTGAGAGGCACTGTAAATTGTTACACTATGGAAGATATCAAACCCAAGCAATTTATTTTTGTTGTTGTTTCTGAATGTATTTGCACTGATACATTTTGAATTAAGGACATGTATTAGAGTATTAAGGAAGTTAATTGGGTTCATTTTTATTTTATGTTAACTGTCTGCCTGATGGGAATTCCCTGGTTCCAGCCCATTTGAAGAAGGTTTGGTGTGGTCTTCTTGCTTCAGTGCACACACGATTTGTGTTTTTGCA
>JAZGTK010004055.1:0-25516 GCA_036877625.1 Ambastaia sidthimunki
ATGGCTTTATATGTTTACTGTATGTCAACAGTGGTCTAATTTGTCTCTATTTATAAACCTTCTAATGAGACAGCCCTAATACATAAAGCGTAGCCGAGAACATTGTCTCATTAGCTGTGAAGGTGATACCTCTGAGCAATGCAATTTCCCTTTGGGTCCTGCTGTAGGACAGGATTTACAGTATATAAAGTGAGAAAATGGCTAATAGTATCAACTGCCTGTCAGAGGACAGAAAATGGATAGATGGAATATAGATGGTGGTTTAAGCTTCAGACGTTCTATCAGTGTAACTGTTACTTATGCTTAATATATCAGATTCTGTCACATTCTGTCCAATCTTCCTGTTTAATGCCTCATTCATTTCTGCCCGGCCTGTAAAGTGAATCTTGCAATACTCATGGGATCAAAACATGACCTTAATGCAGCTGGTTCTCACACAGGTGTACACATTGCCGATCCCAAAGTCTGCCCCTTTAACCTTCACAGCTCATATCATTATTTTTTAAATCACTTTATTATTTCCCTAGAGGACCATTTATAACGTTAAAGTTATTTGCACAGACATAATTTAGTTTACATGATCATTTTCCAACTTCTCCCTGACCTTTCGGAATTAAATGACTTAAATAAGAGGCCTAAAGGCAGCAGGTTTGCTTTCGAGTCCAAGATAGTTTGCATGACCCAATTCTTTAATAGCAGCTTCTTCACAAAGCAATTCACTCCATCACTCAAACTGTTAAAGTCAGATTGAAGCGATCAGGGGCCTATAGTAGAATTTTAGTCACTTTTTCATAACACTGTAATCTTTCAGAAGGATAATCTTATTGCTAGTAAACGCATACAGGATCTAATTCTGATGTTTGAAAAAAGATCTTTGATCTTATTATTGCTTGCTTTACCTTGGTAGGCCTATTGGCCTACATGCACATGCGGTTGTAAATTAACATCAGTTTAACATCAGAAAATTGTGGACGTGTAGAACAAGCATTTTCTCAGTTTAGTTTAGCCTTTATGGGCTTTGAAAGCCACTTTGAAAGTTTAAGCATGTTTTAAAAGTGTACATGTAATTATGTAAGTAACAGTTTAGTTTGAAAAGATAAAGTAAAATGGGACTTATTGATGTGACACCTTTTACATTTTGTTAGCTAGTCATTGTTATTCATTGAGTCCGTACTGTGCTTCATAAGTGAGTAGTTTCTTTTTAATACTTTTTCATTATAATGCTTAAAGTTTTATGCATGCATTCACCATGAATATGGGGCTTTGTGTAAGTAATCAAACTCAAGGTAATTATCTCATCTATGAAGTTTGGTCCATTAAGAAACTTGCCAAAGGCTTGCGAAAGGTAATTAACACACACACACCAAACACACACACACAGACAGACACTTTCGCTTGTTTTCTTAGCTGAAGGTAAAAAGAGCAACAAAATCTTTTACCAAACACACGGTCACGCTAAGAAACGATTACTTTCTGTTTAATACTTAACCTTGTGTTGTACGAAATCAACCTTCAAATCATCTTTTTTAAAAACCTCCCACACCATCTCCTGTTTTTGTGATTCTTTCTCACTCGTTCTTTCTCTTTGATGAGGCCCTTGAGTAATCAGAGTTCTTGCTCTGTGTCTGCACACATAAGACTGTGCTGCAGTGACCTGACTGTTTCCTCTGCGCTTATGAAATCACTCCAGTTTACTTCTCTACATCTTTCTATCTAACATGCCTTTTACCTCCCAGGAGATGAAGGCCATATAGAGTACAACATTTCCCCCTCTCATCTTCCTCCCATCTTTCCACACTTTCTTCTTCATTCAGTTTTTTTTCTCTGAAGAATATCTACGCTTGAAGCAGAAACATCATACTGACAGTGTTCCTCTTTAAGCAGCAAGGCTGTGTTTGTATCACAATGACTGTACAGACAGTATCTCAGGCTCTCTAGACAGTATCTCAGGCTCTCTGGACTTATTCAAGAAGCCACCCTGGAGAGTCTATATGTATTTTTGATAAAGTATTGTTGTTAAAAACATCATCTTCTTGTTTGTTTGAGAGGACTCCAGAGGCAAAGGAGTTTTTTTGGTCCTTGGTCTCTCTATCTGTCTCTCTCTCTTTCCCTCTCATATGCATATACCCTTATTCAGCTCCTCCTGGGGTGCTCAGAAAATTATGATAACTGTTGTTGTTTACTTAATACTTCTCACATTATTGAGCTGTCATCCTTAGAGCATCTGCGTTTACAAAAACTTCAAAGATCTCACCAGCTTTGCTGAGAGCACAAAGCCTGCCAAAAGATTAATACTTTAATTCATTATTTAAAGATGATGCTTTGCCTAACAAAAGTATTACTTTATTGGTCAGCCAGTTTCCTCTGTTGCAGTAGGTTGTGAATAGTATTAAAGCTGCACTAGTTTCTTTGTAGCAATTGGATAGAATGTTGTATTATAGTTTTAGTTACAGAGCTTTCAATCTATTGATGTGTACATGAAATTCTGTTTAACAAAATGAATCTTTTGGGGATTTTTTTATTTAATAATATTTTAAGAAGTGACATTATTGTGGCAGGCACATAAATCACTAAATAGACATCACAGATAGACCACAAAATCACAGATGTCTGTGTCAGTTGTGTTGTCAATGTCTCTTCTTAGTGCACGTTTGAGACAATGTTAAGTTATAAACAGTTTAACTAAACACCCAGAGACTCTGTATTCTAATTCATTGTACTCTGTCTGATTGTTTGTGAATGCTGAAAAGTGCTATTCGTGAATAAGTCCTTCTGCTCTGGGTAAGAGTGGTTTGTGAGGCACTACGCTGCTTAAAGTGGCACTTTGGTCTGGACTGACTGTGAACCTGAACTGTGAAAGGTTATCTGCTCATTTTGAAGGAAAATCCCTTATTACAAAATGTACAGCATGTATGAGTCAGCAGGCATAAAAAATATTCTAACTTCTAAACGTTTTTCATAATTAACTGATTTACACAGTCCTACTTTTAATAGTCCTAATTTCCAAGTGGCCTCTGTGTTGACAGCCAAAACGGAGATTGACGTCTCATTTCTGCTGTAAGAGATTCAGCTGACCCTGATGTCACCCTGACACCCATTTCGATGCACACACCCCACGCACTCGCCCTGTTCCACGAGTGCCAGAGTGATTCGCTGTGGAGCGGTCAACTGCAGTCACCTGCTATCACACAGGGTCATTTAAAAGATTAAAGTATTATTAAAGTTTAAGAGTAATGCAGAGCAAGACCCATCAATGTCACACTGTGTGCTATGAGTTCATGGAAGGGAAAAGCTTTTGAAAGAGAGACTGTTCCAAATTCCGGACCGCTAGGGATATGAATGCATAAGCTTCTCTATATCCAAGAAGACAAGACAGAGATGGTAGTTTGTGTGTGTGTTTTACTGCAGATATGTGTATCAGAGCCTGTAATATCCCTTAAGAGAAGGAGAAGGAGACTGGGTGATCTGTCCTATTTTGTGGCTTTACAAACTCCATCACACGGCAGAGCTTGCAAAACTATATGTTTTTATTAGTCGACTAGTTAACCAGAAAGTGAGAGTTCACTATGTGTAAATATAGTGTGTGTGTGTGTGTGTGTGTATGTGTGTGAGTGTGTGTGTGAGTGAGTGAGTGAGTGAGTGTGTGTGTGTGTATGTGTGTGAGTGTCTGTGTGAGTGTATGAGTAAGTGTATGAGTGGAACAGCTCAGATATGAACTTCTGTGCGGAGTCAGAAATGAAAGCATGCATATCTCCATTGCCAGATTCACGTTGCCTGTGTTGTCACGAACGTTACAAAAATAGTCATGTTTCACTTACTTATAGTTTCTGTCAGCCTCCAGGCGACACTCGAGTGGGTTTAAAGCTGTTCACAAAATGTTTGCTTATATTTGAAGACTTAAAATGAAATCTTACTAGTTCAGAAGTCCATAGCTTCACTTATAATGTGCTTCGTTACACAAAGTGCTCCAGGTTCATGTAATTTTTTACTTTTATGCAATTTCAAATAGAAGTGGCTGGTACAGTTTGCTATATGAATAAATGACACCCAGCTGGGTAGTTTGTGAACAAGCTAATTTTTTTTTGCGGTCACCATATAGAGAGCAAGTGAAATCATGTGAGCCACCACTCAGTAGTTAAACAAATATCTTCTTAGTCTTCTTAAAGAAACCACAAAAAAATCTGCTTTTATTTACTCACCCTCATGTCATTCCATGTTACATGTGACATGAACATGGAATGAAAAACACATGTGACATCATTAGGTACTGTCATTGGCATGATGTCATGAGTCACAATGTACTGCAATTGTATAAAAAAACAACTAATTAAAAATAGCTTCTTTTGTTTTTGCAAAAGAAAAAGAAGTCATAAGACTGAATAAATCATGATAGAATTTTTCTGTATGGCTGAACTATTCTTCTAAAATCAGTCTCAAACTGTTATGATGTTTGAATGAGTTTCTACCTGAAGATTTGTGACACACACAACCCATTACCCTCACACCCGTGCCGAGGTAAATGTTCGCTTAAGGAGAACACCAGTTTCACTTGAGCACCTGCAGTACAGGTAACAGTACTAAAGCGTGCCCACTCAGCCTCACTGTCCAGAACCAGTGGTCTGATCACAGATATCAGAGATGCCCAGAAAGACTCCCATCAGTCAAACTGGTGCAGTGTGAATGAGCCTGCAGCAGCACCTGATTGACCTGTCCCACAGCAGTGATACTTTTTAGCCAAACAATAAATCAGACTATAAAAACTGTAAACCTGCTTTTTTGGAAGATAAGGATAATGAATCTAGACGTCACAGTCAGTTAGGGAGCTCTTGGGTCCTATAAATAGGCAATAAATTGAGAGAGTCTCTACTTACTGTCAGACCCAAAGAGCAGAGACGGATCTTCACTAAATACAATGCCTCGTGACCTCAGCAGAGCCATAGAAAAGTGTGCAAATAAAAAGAGATGGTTGCCATAAAAAAAGTGTTTGTGGGGTCACAGTACGTGAGGATCACTGCACACTTTCCTCAGAGTAAGCTAGCACAAAATTAGTAGTGAATGAGTTGTGAGTCCATTGATTTGACCCTGTTTTTATATGTGTGTGTGTGTGTGTGTGTGTATTTATATGTATAAGTCTCATACACTGTGCATCTAATTAATGATGGCCACCTATTTGTAAAAAAACAACAAAAAAAAATTGGAAAAATTTACATGTACATTATGTCTTTTAAGCCTGTTATCACTTATTTTAATATTGTAACGAGTTCTAATTTGTTTTATCAAATTATCTTATGTATTTTTAGTTCTACCACAATGCAATAAAAGTATGATGCGTATGACTTAATTAGTCAAACATGTTACATTAAAGGATACCAGCATTTTCCTTAGCCTGAAACCTTGTTCTTCCTGACTGCACCACTGTCGCTTCTCCCCCACGTTAATGTGGGAAGAGATACAGACGCAGTGACACGGTCACAGATTTAATTAGAGGAGAGCGGAACAGAGACAACACAGTCAGCGATAATATGGATATCAGGCATTTTAGTGAGGAAAATCATGCAGCAGAGAAAAAGCATGAAACAACGCATCACGCTTTAGAAAGCCCAACACTACTTTTAGTTTCAGCTAAATGAAGGATAACAGCTAAATTTCAGCTGAATGAGGATAACTAGGTTTATGATATGGTAGGTTAACATGCGGTGTCTTTTCATTTTAAAATTATGACATGAGAAGATAAAAAAAAAGCTTTCTGGAACCTATCAGCATGTTCAGTACTAGTTAAGCTCGAACCAACAACATTTGTGGCATAATCTGAACTACCACAGAAAATAGTTTTAGCTTGTCCAGGTACAATGAAAGTAAACAGTGCCATTCACACCAAGAGTTAAACAGCATAAATGTGAAGCTTGTATTCTTGTTAAATGTTATATTTTGTAATCATAATTTTAGTTGTCAGACTGTTTTTGTAGGCGGATGAACTTAGTTATTTATCAATTAAGCAACTGCTGTGTTTGACAGTTTTTTCATATGTTTACTGTCTAGTTTTGTATTATTACATTTAAAACTTTAAGTGTGTGATTTTTATTACAAATTTAGCTTTGTTAAATAAAACAGCATACTGACTGGAGGGGTTTACAACAGTCATTTCTATTTGCATACGCAAAGCACTTATTTAACACCCTAATCAAAGCATTGCAGTTTAACTATCAGAGAACAGTTTACAAGCATGGGAATTGGATGGCCAGAGTAACCCAAGAAAAACAGAAGTGCAATAAAATCCAGATGAATAGGTATATTGCTATAATGCTGAATGAACTTCATTAGGACATCATGAATGCACCGTACCATTAACTGTGAAATGAGGCAAAATATGATAAGAACAAAATGTCTAAACGGCATAGTTTTAGCAGTTATAATGAAGAGTGCATCATGGGGAATTCTGGGTTTTATGTTAATTAATTAGTAGAATAAACACCTCGCTCTCAGGTGCACCAGCACTGCTCAGCAGATGCTCATTCCGTTCTGCTCCTAATGAATCCAGGAGAAAAAGGTGATAAGAGATTTCGTTTTCAGAGCCTGTGATTAAGATCCCAAATGAACATGTTAATGGGGAACGTCATGTTCGTACTCATCCATACAACTGACATGCTGTACTGAGAAGCTGGTGCGGTGGAGTAATGGTCAAGAGTCCTGGCTGCTAACACTAAGTTACAACTAAAGAAAAACACAGTGTGGTTCTATCAGTATTGTGCCCATAAGTAAGACAGTGAAACTGGGGGAGGCGATACCATGCAAGTAATGACCAACATTCAGCTTTGAATTCAATGTAAGAAATTACACTGAACAAGTTCTCTGTAAATAAAGAGACGCTAATGCTAGTTAATGGTAATTAACTTGTACATTCACTTGAGGAATATTTTTTTAAACAAAATTCAACAATGCAAACTCTGAGGTTTTTTCTTCTGTGGTACATAAAAGATGTTTCACAGAATGTTGCTCTTTTCAATGCAACAAAAGCATATTGTGACCAAAATGGGAAAAATAATATTACCATAAATGTAGTCCATTCTCTGGAAATCTAGGCCAGTAAAGAAATGCATTAGGGAGATGTATTTATTATCCATTAGATAAGAAAACACACAGACTACAGATACGCTGTACAATAGATTGTAATTGTACAATAGTACTGTAATAGTCCTAAAAAAAAATGCACCAAAATGTGAAGACGTTGCAATATTAGTCCAATAATCCACAGTTCTTGATTTCCATTTGCAAAGTACATTTCAAGAAAGGTTACATCTCAAGAAAACAGCAAAAACAGGCATAATTTGTAGGCTGTAGTCAGCCCCAAAAAATGAAAGACTTTGTATCCTAAGCAAAATTCAAATGAAGAAAACAGATTTCTCTGTAATTCCCAATTTCCCATAGTATCTCTGGTGTTATCAGGCAGAATTCATAATGCAGAAGGGCATCGAAATTGATAAGGAACAGCTGCAGCACACTGAACATTTTAAAAATGTGTTGCTAGTTTTGTTTCCACTAAGATTCCCATGAGCAGATACAGTAACTTCAAAAAATATTATTAGAAGAACATCCCCCAAGCTGTGACATTATTTAACGCTATAACAAGTGACTTTATCTCCTCTGAATGTCGAAACATACATTTACATTATTATTGTCATAAGCAACATAATCTTCTTTTGCAGTACAATCAATTAAACTACTTTAAATTGAATTGTGTGTGTTTGAGAGAGAGACTGAGAGAAAAGTGATGGGGAGATTCAAGATGTCACTTTACCCTGGATGATTCTTTGATATTTAAATTCTCTCATTGGGTGGAGAGTCTGATGTGACTCTGTGAGACAGATGCCGAAAAAACATGGAGGGACCCTGACAGACACGAAGAATGAGAAGAAAATATGGACAGCTGCAGGATGGAAGACGAGGAGATAGATAGACAGGTAGAAGAGAACACACAGTCTTACCTCTGTTTGGGAAGCTGCACCTGTTTGACAAGCTTAAAAACAACACAAGTCTTAGTTCACATCTCTACCTGTACCATGTGTCTTCCGTGTGTGTGTGTGTGTTGAAGCACTATCACCTCATTTCACTCCAGATGGAATATTCATGCCTTCTGGTTCTCACTTCCTTTGTAGACTCACCTGCACACCCACACACATCCCCTCGGTCACAGATGCTTCATGTATGTGCAGATTTATCAAGTTTACTGTACGTCTGTTTCCTGCGTGCTTAAAGTCAAAGAATGTACCACCAAATGTGCAAAATTATCACTTACTACAGACAAGTTTAGCTCTACAAATTTGTGAAGACATTAACCAGTAATAGACTTCCTATTTATGGCCCGATGCTGAGCCACAGCTGTAAAAGCATGTGACTATAGATAGGCTATCTCATTAAAAAAGGACCATCTCGCCATCTTTGGTGTTGTAAGCATTTTTTTAAATGCCACATATAAAATGCCTCTACTACCAGACAGATATCACTGAAATAGGTATCCTGAGACATCACACCTGTCTCTGAGAACCATGCATCTCTGTAATACTGTACCTGGAGAAAGCTATACTTTAACATCCCCATTTATCTCAATGGCAGCTCTCTGGCTGATGCAGAATCCCATAAGTACGTGATTTGAAATTAGCTCATGGGCAGCTTTTCCTGAACCAATCACCTGAGACGGAATTGTCATGTGACTAATCACTCCATAGACACAGGAATATGACAGGAAATTGGCAGTTAATTGGCATTACAGTCCCAACCCCTTCACTATAAACTATACTGAGCTGTGACATCAAAGGTAGCAGACAGAGAAAAATCGGTCTTGTGGTAAATAAGTGGCTAATGTAGCAGTTTGCAAAATAGCTTAAATTGCTTAAAGCAATTTTCAAACTTCTCTGTCCCATTTAAAAGTAGCTAATGACCACAAAACCTTTCCCTCCGAATCACGCACTCCTCTTTCTAATTGTTCACAAGTCCATTAACAATCTATTCTAAGAGCCATTCTTTATTAACAGGGAGAGACCCAGATCTCTATAGAGGGAAGCATATTGTGTAATGAGATGACCTGTTAAATCTCTAAAAGCAAGTGCTGTTTCTGCACCTATGCAAAGACTGCTGCAAAGTCCACTATTGGCCAACAACGAAAGAAAAAATACTACACCATATAACTTTATTAGGCTGGGGTAACCCTCAGTCAACCAGCTTCAACAGAAAGATCCTGGCATTACTATTCTAGTTCACCAGCATTAGACATGCAGTACCCACCATAAACCAGCTTGCACAAGCATTGAGATTCATGCTGGTGTAAGATGATCTCTTCAGTGATCTTGCTTGTGTTAAGGAGCTGTATTGCTTGGAGGACCAGCAATCTGTCGTGGTTTCAAATGAGCAACTAAACGAATCTTGAATCAGTGCCTAGATCTCAGAATCTCTCATGATCTTTGAGGCTTTGCCACTCCAAGAAGAGAAGCTCCTGACAGAGAGACAAAGACAAGTGGACATGGTAATAGCATATTCTGAACTATACTCAGAGCTGCCAGACTGAACATTCAGACTGTGATGGTATCAAAGTCAAGGATTTGTACGTGGGTGAGAGAAGCTAATGTGTTTTGCACCCAGGCATTGGGGGTGGCAACTGAATTTAAATGTGGAAATGAATTTCCTAAATTCTATGTGTGTACAGTATGGATAAAAGAAGTCACTCCTAAACTGTAAGTGACTTAGGTTTAGGTTTACATAATGACATTCATACCAAAGCTCTACAATCCCACAATTTCAAACAAGTATCTTATGGAGGAATTTGATTTTCCTTTTTTATCTGTTAATCCTGTTTTTATTCTCTACAACTATTTATCATAGACACTATCATCATCAGAATCTGATCTAAGGTAGTTTTCAGTAGTCCACACATTCCCACACACACTTTCAGAATCCTTCTCAGCTGGTTTAACATTCCTACCTGACCTGGATTTGTTGCCATGGTGAAAGCCATTTACAACAGAAGAGACTTGTTCATTGGACGCTTCTGCTAATGAATCTACAGCYATGTAACAAGTACATCGCTGGGAGCCAATCACATGCAGTTCACACTGCTACTAATCAGCTAAATAGCAATGAATAAGGTGTCACATCCACTGCATTGTTTTTCTGATTTTCATTTTCCCATGCCCCTTTTTTATCTGCTAACAAATGATAAACAAAAATATGATATTGATTCTAAAAAGAGGTCACAGCGCATCCAGCTAAACTACTTGATGGGAGTATGAAACGGTTAGAGGAGGCATCAGTAAACATACACACACACATACGCACAGAGCAGAGCGCAGTAATCCATAACATTATGACTCCTGTGTCAGCATCCTGCCTCTCAGTATCTCAGCACGCAGGGGTCCTGTCAGACGACATCATCATTACTAGACTGTCATACGACATCGTCACAAGGAGACTGTCGCTTTTCTCTTCTTTGTCATTTTGAAACCTCTGCTGGCTTTTGTCCCATGCTGCTTTCACAGTAGTGAAGATAGCTATAATGATCACAGAGCATTTGAAGGACACTCCTCAGTTCTGACTAAACAAGAAGAGTTTTACCGAGGCCCAGAGTTTCTCTGTAGCTGCTAATTGATGGAAATTTAATTGATCTTTTTTTAACACAGCTAGAACGCTTGCCTTATTTGAGCACATAATCAAACGAAGTGAGGAAAGAAGAAAATGAAAGAGAAACGAAAGGAGCCCCAGGGACTAAGTGGTCCCAAAAAGACCCATAATAAGCTAGCTGACCCATAAACTTTCTTAGTTAGACACTGACCAGTTTTAAACTAACACTACTAATTAATTGAACATAACCATCCACCATTTTATCAAATTAACCAAATACACTAGAATCTACAATACTGGGAAAATAAAACTTGGACCAAAATGCTAGATCTACAAAAGGAAACATTATAAGGAGGCAGAAGGCATCAAAACAGTCAGAAACAGAAGACAGATGTGTTGTTTTTAATGTTTTTAATAGGTTAATGATATATTTTTATTTTGTTACATTATCATTTCAGTTATCATCCCTTAACATGGAATAAGAAAATCTTCCATCTACTTACTACAACACACATAACATTTTATCAGAACCCGCACTATGCTCAAACTAAAATCTTCAAATTTAAAGTTTTGTGTGTCAAATTCATAACACAGCTCCAATTCTTGCTGACAAAAGGTGGGATATAAATATGCTGTTATTGCCATTTTTAGTGGTAAATTTAAGTACCATTCTAGCCTCTCCTGGGCATTTACTGTATGATTCAGCAGCACAGACTGAATCTACTCAATACATGTGACACTAGAGCAGAACTAGTCACTGGATTTGCCAAAAATATGTGACGTTTATGACATAATCTTTACAATATTTTCAACAGTTTTTTTTTTGGCCATTTGGTTTCAGGAAATAAGACCTAATTTGTGTCCGTTTCACAGAGACAGTTATCGATTTCAGTTTTACAGTAAATAAAACCCTATACAGTAAACTCCACATGCAAAAGTTAACTATTCAAATTGTTTTTGCAAACATAATGTTAAATAAAGTTAATAAAAATGTTTTAATAGTTTTTGTCTTTGTAAATGTAACTGATAATAATCTTAATAATAAGCACTAGGCTAAGAAAAACTCTAGCAAATCTAAAATTATTATAATAGTGAAGCCATGGACAAGGCCACAAAATAAAATAATTTCTATAACAACAAAACACTTAGTAAAGGTGAGGTTCAAAGTAAAATGTATTTTCTTTTACACATACAATTAAAATTCCCAAGGTCTGTTCCAGACTTCCCCAAACTAACACAAAAAAATCTAAATGACTTCCCCTAAAGAAAGAGGGAAACACAGGCCTGTAGCAGCTAGATACAGTATTTATTAGTGTGTAATAGCCTGAGGGACAGTGGGCAGCAGAACACCATTAGTATTGGACATTTATTACTTTAATGGGTGATTTATTACACCAGCTAGTGACTTTTGTATTTACCATATGTAAATGAATTCGCATTGTATTCCATTTTATTATTTTTGGCAATATTGTACATGCTGACAATCATGTCAATAAAGCTTTAGGCTGATAGAGCGAGCAATGATTATGTAAAGATAGAGAGAGACATGGAATATGATGTCTGCTCAGTTCAACTGTTGGATATATTGGTAGTTTAAAGAGCCACAACTAATTGATATGTAAAAGAAAGCATTGACTAGCCTGTTGGATCATTAACATTTAAATGGAAATCATTGCATAAAAAAAATCACTCAAAGCTATGTCTAAACACCCACTTGCCCAGACACAAATACATCTAATTAGTTTGTCACTATTGATCTGTTTGGTATTTAACTATTCCCCTCAGGAAACGCATGCAGGTGAACCCACACAAATCACACATAGGCGTATTTGTTTATCGTTCAGTATCATTCATGAATTCCAGCATCTTCATGGATGCAATAGTGCGTGCAGGGAAAGCTAATAAAGTGTTTCATTATAGGCATGTGGTAAAGAGAGATGAAGGTGAAGACACAGCCCTGTGAAAGTTTCCTGAGGCTTTTAAAGCATGTCTGCCGGTCCCTCTGAAACAAATTAAAGCATGATCCTTCCTCCGAAGTTTTATGTGTGACGGGTATGTTTGTGTGTTTATAGATCTGCAGGTCTTGATGTTGCGCATAGTTGATCAAATTTCCCTTGCACTGGTTTCTGAGAGATGAGAAATCATGATGCCCACCTCCAGATCTACCCACAAGGCACCCAAACACTGTGTTTTACAATATTTGTGTTCTGTTGAGTGGGCAAATCCCAATGGGTCGAGGAAATGCAGTCATTTTTCATTTGTCACCAACAGGAAGTCAGTCGATAAATGTGTGCATCTGTTGTTCTATCTCGTGGGAGAAATATGCATGAAGTTCAGTTCCACAGGAGAAGACAAAGTTTATGTGGACCTTACACAGAAGCGATAGACGGGTGATTGATTTAACCAACATCTGTCACTGGGTAATTAGTCATTAGACACCCACTGTGACGTCCAAGACATCAGCAAAATCGACTAGGGCACGTGTGTTACAATCCTACATAGTGGATCTAATCTAGTCTCATAGTGGGGACAGTTTCTGTCTATTATTTACTTAAACATTACAAACAATCAGTGGACCTCTAAAACACACATTAAGTAGAACATTAGCAAGTATGATGCATTTATGATCAGCAGACACTTTCTTACCAAAGTGACACTGTGATTATCTCAAAGGTCCATCTAATATCTGTTTGCACATTTGTTTGAACTCATATTTATCTTCCTACCTTTATTTTTTCTAGTCTCTGATCCTCTCTCTCCCTCTTTTTTTTCTCTCTACCTGGTTCTATATCTCTCTGAGAAGAATCGATTGGCAGGACACTCTAAAGGAAATGAGATCTGACCCCGTTTGGTGCTCACACACTCAGAATCATAATGGCTCCTCCTGCAGGCCAGACTTTGAGGGTGTAGTTTGCATGTACCACTCGGTATGCGTGTGTGTTTGTATGCGTGTGTCTGCATATAACAGTCTTACTGGGGTATGTTTATACATGCTGGAATGTGACTCTCTCTTCCTCTCTCTCTCTTTCTCTGCCTGGCATTTTACTGCCAGACTGATGCAGCCAACCAACAAGCTCAGACTGGAGATAATGTCAACAGCCTGCACACCCTTAGCTAAACCGTTTTAAGTATTATCCCCGTTTAATTTCCTTCCTTTTCTGCTGGTTTAACTCTATGAGCAAAAGCATCATTCAGTTTCTGGGCTCAGAACGTGTGTTGAATGGCTTTATGGAAACTATAAGCCTCCCAACACTTTCTGTATTCCCCTCTCAGTGTTGCTCTGTCTGAGTGGCTGGTTGACACTTAAAGCTCTGTTTGTTGATGTGACTGGGTCAGAGTATAAAAGATTCATCCTTTCGTCACTCTGACTGTATTTTTGTATGTCTACCTGCTTCAAGAAGGTCTTGGAAAAAAGAACTCATATCACTGCTTGACATTTTTCATCTGTTTCCACCTTTCTCAATGCTGTTAGAGGACTATAGTCACTGTACTCTTATCGTATTACAGTACAGTAAGAGTACAGCATAAAATCTCTGCCAAAATATTTTGAGCTGCCTTTGCTGAATGTCACCTAAATAGGCCTTTAATGCACTGCGCTAACTGCTATGGAACCTGTAAAGTGACTAATTTGGAACTCAGTAGGGTGACCAGATTTTATTTCATGGACATTAGGGAAATGTTCCATCAAATGTTTCTAGTTTACTAATTGGTTTCTGCAAGCACACAATTGACTGCACAGTAACAAGCTTTACGGCTGCATGTTAATAAGCTAATGATGCTCAAATAAGCATCAGATTCCATAGCACATACAACTTGTGTGAAAATGGAATGAAATAGTCCATTTTTATTAGATCAGACTATTTAAATTAACACGTTTCGGTACAGAATAAAATGTATTTAAAATTATATTTTCACCTCAGTTTATTAACTATTCTGAACTATTTATTTTCTCTCAGCTGTTGCAATGCATTCTGGGATTCACTTTCTGAGGGACACTTGTAATTCTCACTCAGAATTTGGCCAGAAAGGCATTATAGCAGGCAACATAATTGCTGCTTACCCTCTGGAACAGTGTTTACTCCAGCAGCTCCTATGATGCCTGTCTAGGTAGCTCACTAGGTTTTGAAACAAGGCTTATATGAACAAATATCCAGAGTACAGTCATAATACTGCTTCACGGCTGGAACTGTCAATAGTGACAAATAAACTGCAAACCCAGTAAAACTTATAGAAAGGCCGGAGTGACGGGGGGCTTTATGTGTGTGGACGGGGTGGGAGAGAGGGATATGGATGTCATGTTGTGACACCTGAAGCTTTATAAACAGCATTAGGAGGACTAGCTGCCAGACATCTTCAGCTCAGTGATCTCACAGTCCTGATGAAGGATAATCCAGAGTCTAGCTGTACACACACACACGCTGATGGTGCTTTTGCAAACTGCAGCACTTTCTCACATGTGTTATGAGAGTAGAAACACAGCGGGACACAAACAACATGGGCTTTACAGCTTATTCTCCATAATGAACCTCCAGAGATAATAAAAACACAATCATGCTCTAGTTTAGAGGAAGCGTGTGCATCAGAGAGGAAAAAGAGAGACAGCAGGAAAGGTAAAGTCTCATTTACTAATAACGATGTAAGTCAGGGTTATTGTAGTTTTAGTTATTTAGTTTTTGCTTCTATTATATTTTCAATTTGTTCTTAGTTGTTTATAATAGTGACTATTAGTTTTGGTTTAGTTTTATTTCTGGCTGTGTTGTGTAGCGTAGTTTTTTAGTATTTATTTTTAGTTTAATTTTTTAGGACAGCCAAAGTTAAAGCATTAACTGGTATAATTTAAATATGTTTTAACATTTAAAATGTCTCTGTTATCACTGTCTGGTAGCAGATATTAATTTAATTCCATATTTAGAGAAAATCTAAGTGTGAACTAACTGAATAATCACGATTTCTGTGCGAAAATGATGATTATGATGATTAGTGAATGAGATTCAGGGTGAGACCGACACAGCGTTTCCTAATTGGCATCCACTGTAACTCTATTTTATGTTCGTTTGACATCTTATGTGTTATATGTAATACACCATTAAATTTGAGATTGGAGAATGCAAAGCTCTGCAGAAATAAGAAGAACTTTCAAAGACTTCTAACATGTTTCACGCCATCAGGAACCTCCTGTAGCTGTTATCTGAGATGAGGAGAGGCAGCAGAGAAGATAAGAAAAGATGAGGAACCAACGGCAGGCCTGAGGCTGAGAAACAAAAAGAGAGATGCGTTTGTTTTTGGATTATGGGATTTGGCTATAAATTCCCACTCTCTGAAACCTGAAAACTAAAGTGTTACAGAAAAAGAGGAGAGAAAGACAGACAGACAGATAGAATGACAGTAGGAAAGATAAAAAAAAACAGTCTGCGGTGTCTGCAGCTAGAAGTTCCCTTCAAAAATCACATTCAATTTAATTACTTCAATGGATGTTTAATGGATGGAAACAACATGTTGTTATGACATAATGATGAAAACCTTTTTACAGTGTACTCAGATCTCATTCAAAGTAAAGACACACACTGCTGAGCAGCCACAAAAAACAGCCCAGAAAACATCATATAATAAAAATTACAGCAGTAAATCAGGAGCGATTTTGGTATCTGAGTCTGTCACAAACATGCTGCCCAAACAGATAACGGCAAAATGACTCAAGGTACATCACAGAGAAAATGCAGCTTCTTCAACAGTCTGTTTGTTCTGTTGTTGACTCTGAGAAAATGGTTTTCCGGAATTTAAAATTCTCTCCACTTTCCCCACCTTCTCCTTCTCTCGCTTTGTCCTCTTTCCTGTCTTTGGTTCTTTTTTGCATACCATATGTGTTCTGCATACAACGTTCTGATTGCATCCGTAAACAGTTAATTAGAGAGGAAATCTGTGAGTCACACATGGAGACGGAATGCACGTCAAACTCTAAGAAACCGTTTTGACTGCAAAAGTACATTTCACACCGCATCAGCACAACTGTGTAATGCAAACACATTTAGATTACCATAAGCACTATTTCAGCACTGGCTGTGTGTGTATGCGTTATGGGGGCCGTTCATATAACGGGTAATGTTTGCAAAATTCCAGCACAAATTGCTTACAGATTCCGAAATGGAAAATTGATCATAGCGATGACTGAGATAACATCTATCCTTGGATAAACAGAATTATAGGAAAATAAATGGAAAATTGTGCTCATAAATTTCTCTTCAAGTTGCAGTGCTCTTTGGGGACCTCGGCTCCCTCATTAGAGCTAATGCTATTCGCAAACAAAATATGAGACTGCGGTCCAGATGGAGTATCTTCTATCCGGACACCATCTCACATAATAACTCGCTGGCATAGTGGAGAACAGTATGATCAAGTTATCATTATTACCTGTGGCTAGAACCAGTGATTGGTCAAAAATGAGCAGCTAGTGTGTGTTGTGATGTAATGGTTTGAGTGGGCACTGCTGCACATCAATTTTTGTCATCCTATAATCATATAATGTTCAAATTATACTAACGATTCTAGGGTGGTCCAATAGTAGGAAGCACCTTCTGATACTGTGTTAGAAAATAAAAGGATGGAATAGCACATAAGATGCTTATTCATCTTTACAGTCTGTCCTGCTGGGATCATATTACTGTTGCTCTTTGAACCTTTGACTACTAAACTAGTTACCTCTCATAGTCCACACTACAATGTACTGTCTAATAAAAAACAGTGAAAGTCATTCTTAATTAAATAAGAAGAAATAAAACGGAGCATTAAACTCTGACCACTTTGCAAGGTATTGCATGCGGTGCTGGTGTTACATTATCAACATATTTCATCATATTTTAGGTGGGAACACCTCACTGACGATGATCGATATATATTGATGTAACCTTCAACACAGTCTCTGTTACACTTAGCAACAACAAATTATTGGGGATTTGGTTTACTGTGTGGGGAAAAAAGCCATTATGATTTTTTAGCTGTAAAGTTTGAAGGGTGCTGCAAGAATACACATATTTAGATGTTATTCCACAGGCGTCACTTTGACGTCTTGTTGCTGAATGGCTTCTATTCTCTGCAGTCCTCATATATACTTTTATTCAATTAATCAGCAAAATATACAGTTTGGATTTGTAAACTTCCAGTTTTGAAGTGCAAAAAACATTTTCTTAAGTGTTTTTTAAGCAACAACTTTTAAGTGTGGTCTAAAGGGATCTTTCTAAAAATAACCAAAATTATTAGGAATTTGTCTTTCTTTGTCCCCTTATAAATGAATAAGGTAACCATGGTAACCAGGATTTGATTTGTCCCATGATAAATTTAGTATATAACACATTTTGACTCTATCTATAGTGGAGCTTTGTAGCTATACGTGGCAGAAATACATATACAGGCCTCCACCAAATTCACACTTTGTGATGCAATATAGTCTGCAGTGAAGTTGGCACCCTTGCAGGCTTGGCAACAGGGCACATCAAGGGCGCACAATGGCCACAAAGGGGGCGTTTGTGAGCATCCATCTGAATCATAAAATGACAAATGGGACACTCTGCAGTCTTGTAGACACACAGTCGAAAATCACAAGTCATCAAGTGTGTCATTTAGGACAGAGCCTTAGAGGGTAAAGAGGCAGGAACCCAAAATATTAATTTCCATAAGGAGCAATAGTAAAATCTATCATTATGAGTTTGCTGCTTACAGAGAACACAGGTCTTGCAGGAGTCTCACCGCAGGAGTTCTAATGTGCCTGCAATCCAGCGCCAACATCATGACAAATGACAGTGTTCTTCTGTGTTCCTCTGTTGAAAAATCACTTTCAGGTATATGCAAAGAAAGAAGAGTGTATAGTCACTGAATACTCTATGACATAAGACAAATATCATCATCGTCTGCCAAGGCAGCCCGAACCAGCCGAGCTGAAAGACGTCCACTCATTGTGTGTGCAACTATAAGTGTGTATGAGTGAGTGCATGTTAGGATGCTACAGAAGCGTTTTCCACTGCTAACCATGATGCTTATGAAAAGAGACATCTGTTGATGGAGTGTGTCAGGAATACTGGCAAAACTTTACCTTCTGCCTCCCTCTCTCTCTCTCTCTCTCTCTCTCTCTCTCTTTCTCTCTCTCTCTCTAACTCTCAACATTCATAATTCAAGTAGCTTTTTTGGAACATTAAAAAACATTACACTGCATTAATAAACATTGTATAGACATACATACATAAATATACATTCAATGGAAACATTTTGGAAAGAAATTATGTAGAAGCAGTGGTTTATGATTCACTATTTACACAAATGTTGTAAATAGTAAAAAATAAACCTTATTTCCTCTCTCACTCTCTTTGACTGTCCGCATCAAGGCCTGAAATGTTGGTGTTAGTTCGGCAGTTAAGCGCCCTGCATCTCCCTCTAACACATCGGATTACATTAAACAGCATCTAAATGGCTCAGTCACCACTCCTGGCATAAACTTTTGCCCTTTCATTGCAAACTAACAACAGACATCCCGCATCAGAGGTACAGAGACGGAATAGCTGCGATAAACCCTCGCTCTGCATATCAAACACAGCTCGCAGCTTCAGTCGCTCCTGGAACTTTAAAGAGAGTCTTTGTGTTGTCATACTTCCGCATTACAGGAGTTACGCTCAGTCAAGCACAACTCCTGCGCTATGTGTTGGAGAAAGATCATTGTCATTAATATAGCTGGAACAACAAGAGATGCCACCTAGATGCACGGATACACAAATTAGCATGCGGAGATACAACCGAATCTGATTCGCTGTTGTCTTAACAACAAAAGCCTCCCCAGCTCCGGTTCAGGACCTTTACATTTTTTAATGAAATATTAATGCCTTGTTTAATACCTTACATAAAAGAAAGAGGGACATGGAAGGAGGGGCAGGTGTGGATTAATCTGGTCTCTCATGCAGGGTAATTGGCAGCACTGACTGTCTAATAGAATTAGTGCGGCTTGCTTTGTTTCACACACTTCTCTGGCTAATTATGCTGGTTAGGTTGAAAGGTTTGTGACCTGCACTGTGATCCAACTCACACCTGGGGTATTTTACAGGAGATAAGTCACATTCATTTTGAGCAGGAACTAAGGAGTACACACACACTACAGAACACACTGTAATGTGTTTAATTTAACACCTTTCTTACAGCGGCACAGGAAACAAATGGGGACATATAATAAATAACGCATGAGAGGTTAAGAGTTGTAAAATAAGGTTTGTTTTTAGTAGCCAAGATGGCTACAG
Organism: Ambastaia sidthimunki; assembly: GCA_036877625.1. Lineage (NCBI taxonomy): Eukaryota > Metazoa > Chordata > Actinopteri > Cypriniformes > Botiidae > Ambastaia > Ambastaia sidthimunki. The sequence continues at coordinate 19,881 of JAZGTK010004055.1, forward strand.
GAAAATCTGGACAGCACACAAATTGAATCACACATACAGTGCCTGACTGTCAAGTCATTTCGAACACAACAAACACAGAAACATTGATGGGCTTATTTGCCCCTTTCACCTCATAATAGGTTTTGTAACCCACCCGCTTGATTTTCATTGGCCAAAACTCAATAATACTGATTATTTCCCAAGCAGCATTTCGACATTTCCGAAAATAAGGTGGGCAAGGTGGCCACCCAGTCATAATAAATGGAAAAAGAAGGGAAAACACAATACAATGAGACATAATGAAGCAGGATCTAAACCTGCATCCTCACAAGCAGCACAGCTCTTTTAATGTGCCATAAAAAACACCCACTGGGCCCCAGCTCTGACACAAACAAACTGCTCTGCATGGTTATTTAAATACTTAAAATGTCAGTTTTTACACAATTGCATTAGTTAACACTCCCACTGTGACTCATTCTCATTATGAAAAAAACTTCACACAACATTTAAAAAAACGTGGTATTTAAATAAGATACATTACCATTGTTATCTCATGAAGGACAACATTGACTTACAGTGTGAGACACTCTCTCACTCTCTGTCTGTCTGTACACATACAGTATTTATCTATGTGTCTCTCTCCCAAACACACACACATACACAGGAATTTACTTTCACATTGCCAGAGACACAAATCAGCTTCTTTCTCTGTGGGTGTCCTCAGAGTAGCAGAAAGATTGCCAGCATCCATATTTGACAGATAGAGACAGAGAGCGAAAGCTATTGATAGAGCAAGAAAACCAGATGGAAAGAGTTACATTCAATATTTTCGTTATGCATCAGGTTTTATTTCCAAAGGGCAGCATATAAAACTAAAGAGATTTATTCACCTTTCAAATGGTGAAAAATAAATTATGAACATGTATTCATAATTTATAACAAAAATTATGAATAACATTCCCTTCCATACGAAGAAACACAACTGACAAAACCAGTGCAAGGTGATGGAGAGTAAGAACATGCTAAGGATCACTTAGAGTTGTGGAGAAAGACGTCAGAAGAACTAATTCTGTCTGGGAGATTATTAAAATTAATGTGACGAAGTTCAGGCTCACAACGAGCAAATTAATTTTAATATTTTCCATCTCGCTGGCCCTCATGAGTTCAGGCTGGTGTGATAATACTCAGATCACAGCATGCTGTATTATTCATCAGAGGCGAGTTGAGAAACCTCTGGCAGATGTGTAGAGCTGTTAATTGTGATCGTTGCTTTTGATCATGAAAATCATAGTGTATTTGTTGTAGTAAATCATTCTATAGATGTTGGTATTGATTAGATAAGACTGTAACACACTTTCATAGCAACAATGATTACAGTTGCTTTTCGACCCAGATTATTACTTCCACACTGCGATACTATCAGTTCTCCTATTAGGTTTGCACATCTGAACACACAATTAGAACATAAAAGCTTCCTATTGCAACAAAGACCCAGTAATAAGGTGCCCTTTGTTTATCCTCTTTTGAAACATTGTATTTTTCTCCTAACAGGACCTTTAATCACATATTTTAAAACAAGAAAAAGTAAGAAATCTGTGTGTGTGCTTAGGGACTTAAATCAAACATCTAATATAAACCAGCTGTTCTGATCAGGTTAAGCAAGACCTGATGTAATCTAATCTCCGCCGCAGCACCATTAACAAAACACTTCTCTTCACAGTCTGAGAACATTGATTTATATCCAGCTCTCACACAATAAGTCTTGTTCATTTGTGTGTGTGTTTATTGAAAGACATGAAGGGGCTTAACAAGCAAACCAAGTTAAACCCTTTTCACACTGTGAATGAAGCATCTCAACCATGTCCTGTTGCACTGAGCTGTAGCGACGATAAAACCTTTAATATTATATTTTATTTACACACACACACACGCACACGTCTTTAAAGAGTATGTGTAGACGTGTCATAAAAGCCTGATCTTTACTTTTCTCAAGCAGTGGAGCAGAGCATTTAAAACTCAGCTCAATACGCGTCTGCCGTTCCTCAGTGGGTCTTTTATTTCTACGTCACACCCTTTTCTCTCCTTGGGAACATCCTGTGCTTTAAAATGTCCACCCTTGAGATATGATAGAATTTGATTGTGATATACAGCATGTGTCATTTCAATATAACTGTCTTCTTCGCTTTCTGGCAGGGTGGTTTTCTTCAGACAGAAAAATAATCACTTTGCACGCGCACACACGCACAGGAACGCAAACATACACCCTGCAAACGAGCACGTTATCTTGAAAAGATCTATCAAGACTGTTTGGAGCCCGTGTTTAAAAGTCCCAATAGTGCCCATCAGACGCAGCTAATTGCTGCTTTCCCACTGTTTCGGATCTTGCATTTGCTGTCTGAACCTGAAGCCGAGGAGGAGAGTGCTTTATGACAGATTTAGCAGCGCTGCGCCTTTCCGTGTAAGTAGAGCTTGCGAAGGAATGTGTCTGGGTGCGTGACAGGTAGCGCAGTTTTTCCTAAAACTGACATTGTCTCCTGAGATCTGGACTCACACACACACATGCGCGCATGCATCAATACACGCCCATACGCATGTTTGCACAAAGACATCTGTGCAGACAAAACACAGCAGAACTGAGAAAATAAACTGCATTTCTTTGGAAAAGAAAAGGTAAATGTCCAGGTTGGCAGATCCAAATTTTGAAGAGCAGGCATATAAGTACACATAGCAGCTTCAAAAGAAGACCCGGCCTACATTGTTGACCTATTTAACAGCACAGTCTCTGGGTGGCCACAGGAGACTGGACACCATTTTGAAGTGGTACCATCCCCATATGGATTCGTACCTAGACATATCGCTTTATATGGACTAGGAACAACTTGAGAGACATAAAGTACATACATGTGAAGGGTTTTATGTTGTAATAAATCTCTGTGGGAGTTCCAATATTGAGGCCATATGCAGATTCTGCAGAGTCCCAGACCACTTCACTAATACTTTTGAGAAGACTGACCACAGGTTCTCTCCCATAAGAACAATACTGTCAGTCTTTCTGTCATTGCTCATCCAAATTCACTGTAAATTATTTAAAGCTTGATAAGCAGTTACGGATGGATTAGGAGCTTTTTGGCCCCTGCACAAAAAACTGTTCAGCCCTGTTGTTTAATTCTAATATACTGAAGAGAAAAGTTTACTGGGGAAAACAACACATGCTGTTAACAGAGAAAGTACACAAGCCACTCTTGACACTATCTGCCTATTCTTCAAATAACTATGGACTAAATCATTGGTTAATGAGCGACTGTCTCCACCTAGACCACTGACCCTGATGGAAGACCGATAATGAGCTCTCCAGTTAGGAAATGGAGCTGCTGTTCTTTAACCAGAACCTCTCAATATCGGCATTATCTGCAGCACTGCTTCAGAAACTTACCCACATCAATAGACATTATACTCCCACTCGTCTCCACTGTCCCAATGGTAGTAACTGTAGTTTTAATTAACAGGAAAGTCATTGCTGGAGATACAGTAGATGTTCTGCTGGTCCGACGCTCAACTGTTCACCCCTCTCTAAAATAGGGTTTTTAAACTATTCTGCAAAAGACCCCTTTAAGACTGCAATCCATACCTTTTGCCTCATTGCCATTCCTGTTTGAAACAAAATTGCAGGTTACTTTACGTATTTATATTTACATATGTTGAAGTCAAACTGACATTTCCCACAAAATACGACCTGGTAGCTCAAATTATAAATCATTATCATAACCTTACCGTTGCGAATCAGGGTGGGGAGACAGTTTTGAAGACTGATCTGTTATGTACTTGCTCAATAACTGGTTTATTTACTGGTTTATTTACTTTTATGTACTTTTAAAGTTACGGATTGCAGCTTTAATGCAACTCTCTAATGTTTATGTGAGGCAAAATCTCTTTTAATTAGCAAATTTAACCATAATTGAATTGTCTTATAACCTTAGAAATGCCCCATATGCTAGTGACACTATTGCTGTACATTAATACCAGTTAGATCAGGTGGGTAAATAAGTAAATAAAAGACCCATGTTCTGTTATCAGTAGTGTGTATGGGCAAAATTAGATTAAATATAATGTTAAATGCTCGTGCATGTGTTCCTCTCTACTGTAATTTCAAATGTCAGCCTGCAAACTTGCATGTTCCACTTGCTGCTCCACAGATGGGGCTAAATTGCTCACAATTAAACAATTATATATTAATTATATAATACATTATATTAATTATACCAGCAATAAGCTTGCTACGTGATTTTAAATACGATGGGAGTCTTTTTATACGGTAGAGTGAGGGTTAAGCCCTGTTTCATTTGAAAATATTAATTACAGAAGTGATGTGAGATGGCTTTACACTAATGTCTGGGTTCAAGGCTGTGACAACAGAAAGAAGTGTGTGACCACCGCAATATCTCTCCCTGCAGTCACAATGAGGCAAATCAAACTGGACTGTAGCGAGACGCACAGCCCACATTCGTGGGTTCACACAGGCAAGTGTATGCAACAGGGAGTCACTCCGATTTAAAGGCTGGACTCTTGATTGATCTATCAGAGGGCTGCTGCAGGATATGATCTGACAGACGTTTCTTTAGGCCCCCCAGTGCTTAGCAGCGAGTCATCAGCATTTCAGCTTGCTGCTCACTCTATTATAATGAGCTTCTCTACATTTCATTTGTTTCTTTTACTCAATCAATAACTGAGCAAGCAAAATTCCCCTTGTTTAGAATAAGAGTCCCATAGCTAATCAAGCGGGAGGCACAGGCCTAACTAAAGTTTTCACTGTTAAGTAATTTGTGTCCACACTAGTTGTGTGAATCCTCATATATTTTTGGAGCAAATTTAATATATTATTGAATACAATCACAACTAATAAAGAATTGGTAAGACTGCTTATGTTATATGAGCTATCTATATGCATATACACCAGTAATGTTCTTGAATTTTAGGAGGCCTAAGGTCATTAAATCTGTAGCAAACAAATAACATAACAGCACATTTATGCATGTGGCAGATGCTTTCATCCAAAGTAAACTTACAGTATTCAAGTTATACATCCAAGTTATACATTTTGTCAGCACAAATGCTCCCTGGGAATTCGAACCCACAACCTTTGTGGTGCTAACACAATGCTCTAGCAACTGAGCTACAGGAACACTACATTACTTACGAAAATGTACAAATACTGTTCCCAAAGTCACCAGAATGTAATATTTAGGTGCTGTTGTGGGATTATCGCCAGAGCCCACTAAAAAACAAGCATAAAGTATTTTATTTGATAAGAAACCTACAGTATGCCACAATGCTAATGAAAGACAAGAAGCAGCCCTGAGTTAAACTCACTGTCAGTGTATTAGGACTGGGGGGGTATGCAGTCTAGTGAATGCTGAGTGACACTGAGACCCTCTAAGATGGCGTATCAGAGGATTGAGATTCTTATCTCTCTGGGGGACACAGATCTCTCCCACTCACTCACATGCACCATTAGCACATATCTGTGCCGACAAGGATTCTATTCAGGTCTAATTGTGAGGAAGATCCAGAAAGCTGTGAGCGTGTACCAAGGGTGTAAGATCTGAGAGGACTGGTCATCATCTCATTCTCCTGAAGAAAGATTCACCACACGCTCACAC